>WURT03139394.1:0-29133 GCA_009936505.3 Holothuria glaberrima | reverse complement strand
ATGAATGAATGAATGAATGAATGAATGAATGAATTCAAGAATTAATAAATTAATGAACTAATGGACTAATGGATTTGAAAGTTACGAATGGCTACAGGATATTCATCGAGTGTTCTGAAAACTGTTCACACGGCTTTCGTTACGCTGATCAGGAAGTGATGAAGAAAATATGTCGTACATATCACACGTAAAATACTTTTCCGAGCTTTCCACGTTTTCGACCTGGCTATATGGTCAGGTCGAAAACGTGGAAACGTGGAAAAATTTTCAATCTGTTTGGAATACAGGACATAAATAAAAGAATCAACACTTAGGTGGAAACTGAGTATCCGCTGCAGTACTTTCAGATATTTAGTACGCTTTAACTCAGTACGAAAGCGTGTATAACAACTTAAAAGCAAATGTCGCAGATTAATATATTAAATTTGTAGACGATATGAAAGAATGAATAAATGAACGAACAAATGAACGAACGAACGAATGAATTTAAAAGTGATGAAGAACCTTTGTCTTACACTCTAAAAAATACTTTTCTCAAAGATTTGAAATTTTACCCGCGTTTCCGGAAGCGCGGAGAAGTACCGTAACTTACGTGTGTATACTAGAAAGCTTCTTGATCACTCCTTGTTCAGCTGGTCAGCTTAACGAACTTAAGAAAGCTAGGTGACCCATTTTTAGACCTCGCGATGAAAATCACGTGGCAATTTGTAACTTTCATTTTTTTAGAATATTGATCAGTGGCACCAGACTAAAATGTGTACTACGTACAACCAATTTTCATTAGCATTGTGGGTCTTTCATTAACTAGTTTCCTGTACTTGAAAGAGATAAAATTTTCCGCATTTCCTCGTTTTCGACCTGGCCGTATAGCCAGGTCGAAAACGGAGAAAGGTGTTTTACGTGTGATATGTACAACAGATTTTCTTCGTCACTTCCTTTTCAGTGTAGCGAAAGCTATTTGAACCGCTTTCAGAACTCTCGATGAACATGGGCGGCTCTACGAAATTTTGTTTGGGGGGGGCGAAATCAGGATGGCTCGAACGACCCCCGGCAATAGCAATGGTCGGCACAGGATAGTATTAGTAGGAGTATGGTTATAATTATGATTTACAGTAATGATCTATATACAGGCCTAGTGTTCAAAAGCTCTTCATCTCAGGTATTCAGTCATGGGTTGTGCTACGGTATATATAAAAACAATACAACACTACCAACTGATCGTTTCTCCATTGGAAAGGGGTAAGAGGAGGGAGAAATACTTAACGCGACTAACGCCGCTCGGATAAACTTGTATGAAATACTTCCCATAAACATTTTGTTACTTCTTTCGTTGTGCCACAATACGTTTCAGCTTTGCCAAGAAGCTATAAAATGTTGATTTTCTTGATTTCTGCTCAAAATAACGACGATTTCGAACAGAACTGAAAGACATTTGAAAGCGATGAAATGATAACACTCTTTTGGAACTGAGTACAGGTTCCGAAACATTTTTTTTTTTTTTTTGCAAAGGGGAAGGGCAATATCCCTAACTCAAGACTACGGACCATCTCCTATACAACATTAGACAGCAGTCTCACTACAGCTTTGATTTACTGTTTGGCATTCATTTTAAACTACAATTACAATTTTTAAAGGTGGTTAACCTTTTGATTATAACGGACCATTTGACAATGTTAAGACCCCTCGCCGGCTAGTGGCTCTGTCCGCGTGGCCAAGTGAACGAAAAATTCTCCTCCTATGAGAAGCACATGTGTAGGCTACATACCCGTTACTCCTTTTTGCAGACAGACACCTATGATGATCTGTCCATGTGACACCCAGTAAAACTGTTTTAGTCATGGATGGGAATAAACACGGCCAATGGGTTGTGTGCCCAAAGACGCCCGAAAGCAGACCTGAGAGTCTGCAAAATTTTTTTGGAAATGACGTTATGATGCGTCAAACTAATTAGCTTACAGGTATTACAAAGTGGTCATTTGTTTTAAATATCTTAGCTATCTCTAATTGCAGGCCCATTTGCGATGTCTGAAGTATTGCAATAGCAATCGAGCAACTGAAACTGAAAGCGTGCGAAGCGCGCCGAAAAAATATCGTTTTAAAGGCACTTTATTAATCTTTAGTCTTCGCATGACACTGTAAACTTTATTAACGTCTTTAACCCATGTAATCCATCCAACTGATACAATGTAAACGAAATAAATTTTCGCATACTTCACATAGTTAAATGAGTTTGGTTCATGTGTAAAGACATTCGTGCTGTACAATGCATGTATAGTTTGCAACCTGTCAGGTGCAGTAGGCCTACTATACCAGAAGCGGCATCACGCAGTTTTTTAGCCTTTGTTCATAAGTTGCCTCCCGGGCTTCCTAATTTTTATTCCCAGGACGAATGGGGCACATAGATTTTTGAAAGTAGTTTAAAGGGAAATATTGCGTTTGTTAGACTTTTTATTGAATCTATCCTGTTTTACAAACGATCATGTCCATTTCGATGAAAGAATGGTAATTGGGAAAAAAGTTCTAGCCGATCAGCACTAATTAACAAGTAATTAACCTTTCTGTAACAACTAACAAATTTGTTTACCCAAACAATTATGCATGCAAAGCCACACCTACTTTACGTCAGATAATAACAAACGCCTTTTACAGCACGTGCAAAATGTTCCCAAAATATGAACAAACTACTGAGAATCGTTACTACACTGCATGTATGGAACCCTGATTGCACTACAACTGCTATATGGTATACTGAGGGGGTCTTTTAACTTCGCTGGTATACTATACGAAGTTATAGTTACTGTAATTCGAATTGTAGACCTTTGGGCCTTAGCAGGTTGCTTCTCTTTCGAAACACCAAGATGCGGAGACATTGTTGGTGCTTCAGCAACTGCAACGATGGGTTTATCCCCTAATAGGAAACGAAAATTACACGAACCTGTGATGCCACTCGTCAAAAAATTATGTTCAATATTCTGCAGATAAGACCACAATCGTACCGTTATGCACACACCGTGAGACATCGGATATACAGTAGTGCTTCCATGGTGAGACATGAACAGCATGGTGAATAGGGAGGTGGTACTGAATCTCCCTGGGTGGGCTGCAAGATCCCACAGCACAGCACGGAAACTGTGGCACCGTGGTAGTTTGTTGTGAGCATGAAGGACAGGCATACAGGGTCGTGCTAAGTGTTTTGGGTAAGCGAGGTCAACACGGATTGCGAAATGAGTGTATATATGACCCGGCGTAACGCTCTTCCTAAATGAAAGTTGCATGGATGCTAGGCTTATCGTTTGATAATGAACGGGTTAAGTGAGGAAATTGTTGCTTCTTTTTGTCCATATTTTGTCCTCATTCTTTCATTTGTTTCTTGTATTTCAAACAGGTTGAAAATTTTCCGCGTTTGTCCGCCATTTCGACCTGGCCGTATAGCCAGGTCGAAAACGCGGAAAGCACGGAAAAGTATTTTACGTGTGATATGTACGACATATTTTCTTCATCACGTACAGTTCGTTGACATACTGTGCTGAAGCAATCGTGTTGTCGCCTGCAGACTAGAGAATGTTACCTCTTAACGCCTGTACTAATAACAGGGATGAAATGACATTTGCATTTAGCCACCTGGTGCGTTTGTACAAAACCTAGAGTTAAGGCATGTGCCGCAGTTTATAGCTCGTGTTACTACTCTAGTTCTACTGCAGAGTGATAATTTTTCCGCGTTTTCGACCTGGCCATATAGCAAGGTCGAAAATACGGAAACCGTGGAAACCGCGGATATTTTGTTGGACGGTTGTCCCGATTTTTCGATTTCCGCAGTTTCCGCGATTTCCGCGCATTCGACCTGACCCTTTTGAAACCTATAAATGCATGGCAAGTAATTGCTCACTTGGGTAGTTTATAAAAGCTTGTTAGAAAATTAGAACAGGTTAAATAATCTCCCGAGGCTGTAAGTGCGCCGCATAATAAAAAGTTTCGGAAACGTGGTACAAACTTCAAAACGGTCGCCTTTTGGGTTGTGTCTGTTCAAAGTACCACGGTTAAGGTATAGAGGAATCTACATTATTAGGTATCATGTTAAAATAAAATAGAAATGTTGTTTTAACATATATGCAAAATATGACAACTTTTTTCAAACCTTCCCATGGCTCTTAGGAGGGTTGTTCTTTTTTACCCCAACTACCCCTTTGTTTTTTTTTTACCCCGTCTGACTATATCTTTTCTCTACAATTGATCTCTCCAGTGGATACTGGCAAATCCCTATAGACCCTTTAGGTAAAAACAAAACTGCCTTTAACACTGGTTTCGGCCTATACCAATTTTAGGCAATGCCTATGGGCCTTAAAAATTCTCTCGCTACGTTTACCCGACTTATGGAATTGCTATTTAGAGGTTTGCATTGGAGTAAGACACTGGTATAGATGATGTAATTGTATTAGATGGAAATTTTGATGATAATTTGCAAAACTTAGAAGAAATATTTAGTAGATTTAGGGATGACGGTCTCACTCTTAAAGCTAGTAAATGCTAGTTATTGCAAAAGAGGGTGCAATATCTTCGTCATTTAGTAAGTGAACAGGGAGTTGAACCAGACCCCAGGAATATTTCAAAGATACGAAATTGGCCAATTCCTTAGAACCCTACGGAAGTACGCTCATTTCTGGGTTTAGCTCAGTATTATAGGAGGTTCATAAAGAACTTTGCAAATATAGCTGAACCACTGCAAAGTCTAACCAGAAAAGGTGTGCCATTTGTTCGGTCTGAAGACTGTGCAAGATCATTCGACGAGTTGAAAACTTGCTTGACATCACCTCCAATTATGGCTTTCCCTGATTTTAGTAAAGATTTTTTGTTGTATACTGATGCATCCAATAGTGCTGCAGGTGCTGTGTTAACTCAGGTTCAGAATGGTAATGGGGGTGTGATGTCGTATGCTAGTCATGTACTGTCTAAATCTAAAAAGAGGTGGTCCACTTATGACCGGGAGTTATTTGCAATCGTATGGGCGGTCGGAAAATTCCGTTCCTACTTGACTTTTAATCATTTTACTATTGTGACAGATCATAAGCCATTGGCTGGGTTAAGGAAGATACCTGTAGAGAATGACTCAAGTGGAAAGAGAGCTAGGTGGGTATTCGAACTTGATCCCTAAGACTGGGTGGTTGTGTATCGTGCTGGCAAAACACATGTTAATGCCGATGCAGTTTCCCGATGCCCTCTCTCCCCTGATGGTGTAGATTTTAATGCAAGGCTTAACATTCCGCAGGGATAGATGTGGGTGTATAGACAATTAAAAATGTAGAGTCTGACCTGGCAGTTCCCCAGTCACAGGTATTAGGAATGCAAACTGATGTTACAGATCAACAGCTTGGCAGTATACAGTCAAGAGTTGATTAACATTTGTACCTTCTCCTGATTATCTGAAACAGGCACAAATGTCTGACAAAATTCTTGGTGAAGTTTACCCACGGGCTGTAAATAAGCAGAAGCCCCTTACGTATATGTTACCAAGTAACTCATCTCTTCTGAGATTTTTGTGGGATTTCCCAAGATTGAAATTGTTGGATGGTGTATTGTGTAGGAAAGTTAAACTGAAGAATGAACAGGTGTGGCAGACTGTGATTCCACAGTGTCTTGTTCAGAAAGCGTTAAACCACTTTCATGGTATTCCGTATGCTGGTCATTTTAATGCCGAGCATACCTTAAGCCGTGCACATGAAGTATGCTATTGGCCAGGTATGTGACAGGACATTGAGAAACATTGTGCTGAATGCACAGTATTTCATTTGAAAGTAGGCGTAGTTAAAACCCTGAGTACAAAGCTCCGTTAGTTAGTTTTGCTCCATCAAGGCCATTTCAACTAGTGTTTGCAGATATTAGTGAAATACCTGTGCCATCGTTATAGTATGTCAAGGTAATCGTTATATTTTGGTACTTATGGATCATTTTCCTAAGTACGTAAACATTTGTCCAACGCCAGATCAAAGGGCAAGTACTGTTGTAAAGTGTATTTTTGAAAATTATGGTCAGGAACATGGGATCCCAGAAAGAATCCATACTGATCAGGGCAAACAGTTTGATGGAGCGCTCATGCATACCCTTTGTAGGGATTTCAACATTCGTAAGTCTAGAACTACCCCATACCATCCTCAAGCAGATAGCTTAATTGAAAGGTTTAACCGTACCTTAAATTAAAGGAGCAATTGGGTCGCTTTATTGCAATGAATGGCAATGAATGGGATGATTATTTGTGTCATTTACAGTTTGCCTACAATACTTCAAGGCATTCCAGTACAGGATTTAGTCCTTTTTACCTTCTGCATGGTAGAGAAGCAAAGGTACCAGCATCAACTTGGTTGCAAATTGGTTCACAAGTGTCACATGACACTTTAGGTAGGACCAAAGATTATGCAACACTAGTGCATAAGAGATTAGGGACAGCTTTCAAAGAAGTATCCAAGACCAATGCCTATGCCCGAGAGGTACAGTGCAGAAAGCTAATTATGACCGTAAGGCTAGGTTCATTATCTACGACCCTGGAGACCTAGTGTGGGTTGACTTACCCCGAAACAAAAGAATGAAACTTGCCCCGAAGTGGGAAGGACCATTCTTAGTATTGAAATGAAGAGGAAGACTCCCCAGTAGTTTATCAAGTAAGAGATCTGAAAGATCATTTGAGACCGATTCGCAGTGTACATTATAATCGATTGAAACCATACAGGTCTCAGATCCCAGGTAGAAGGGTCAATCATTTGACTCCAGAGAGCAGAACTCGACCCTCTCTTTCAGCGTTGTCAGGATCCCTTCCATTTCTACCCTGCTCGCCATCTACTAAGACTAATGTGTTACCTGAACCCTCAAGTTCTCTAGAAAGTAATGTACCAGTAAGTCCACAAGTAGGTATACATGAAGTTGAACCTTCTATACAGCAGCCCACGTCCAGAGACACCAAACCATGTACTCGTTGGGGTCGCCAAATTTGGCTTCCTGCACGTTTTAGGGATTATTATTCAAGTTAAGTTGTGTGTTTAATGTTTATAGTGTTGTTATATGTGGTTGTGAACTGTGTTATATTTTGTTAGTTAAATGTGTACAGGTATTTAGGTATTTTGAAGTTTAGGAAATGTTCACAAATTAATATGGAATACATATATTTATACATAAAAAATTGTATGGTATGTGCAATGGAAATGAATATCGAACATGAATGACAATATTCATATTTATGCAAGAATTCTACAATTATATTTATGTGCAAGAAAATGACAAATGCAATTTATTCAAAATGAAGATGGTAATAAGAAAGTAGTAGTAATAATAATAATAATAATAATAATAATAATAATAATATATATATATATATACAGTAGCAACGTTCAGAAATTTGATAAAAAAATGTAATATATGTATATGCAATCCCAAGTAAAATTTAATAGATAAATTTGTGTTTAAATTATAATTGTAAGAAATGTGGACATTTCTTAAAGGACCATGGGAGTGGTGTAAGGAGTGCAGCTGTAAGAGTTAGGGGTTCCGTTGTTTTTGTTAGGTAAATTAGTAGTTGTAGTCTTACGTCAGTTTTATAGTCTAGTTCGATGTGTTCATTAAGTTCTCTAGTTTGTTAATCTTGGTTTGGTTGTCGTCCGGAGTGGACGCTTGTTCCCTGTCTACGTCCGTAATAAATGTTTTGATGTCATGAAGCAACATCTCAAGCTCTCCTGTTCCATCTATTTCGTGCCACTCTTTTGTCTTCCGAACCGACCAGTGCCGCCTAAGTTAACAACTTCAGCCCGTTCCCCACGCTACAGTATTCATGAAGGTTAACCTTGTAGTAATGAAATTGCATTCAAATTGCAAGAAAGCACTAAGTCATTTGGCTCTCTGATTTGAATTAGCTCGTACTATTAGGTCCTCCAGCTGCCTAAGTAAATGTAAATTATGCCATTATGCTAACATGTAATGATACATCTTCTTGTATGCAATTTTAGGAATATTCAGAAATTTTAGATTATTTTTTGAAAAAGGCTAGGCAATGAACTTGTCTTTTTATAAAAGATGGAAACCATTGAAAGTGTTTCAAAGCATTCTTTACATAGTACTGGTTAATTCTTTTGTGCTGCTAATGAAGTGTAGGGTAGCCATCATGTGTACCCTAGAAACTTTACAATCCCATGTTAGTGTTGTATCCATAAAAATTCAGTTAGCATGCTCGGTGCAGTGAATATGAGACTACCTTTATCTTTACGAAATACTTGTGTGAAGTTGTGATGTATATCATACATATATGCCTCTTAAAGGGGAATATTGCATTTATTGCACCAACAACATGACACAGAAAGAAAATGCCTCAAAGCTTTTCAACCGCTCAGTCTCACCAATAAATTCTAGTAAAAGCTTCATTTCCTCAAAATCTTTTGCATTTCAAGAGTAATGGACATTGCATCATTTGAATTTTTTTAAGTTTGGGTAATTAAATTGCTTTTGTGCAACAAGCAATGGAATTTCTTCCTGTTAGAGCCTTATTTCTTGAAAAAAGTTACCATGCTGCCTTATTTTGAATTGTCTATCATTCTGTGTCTATTAAGATTGGTATAAAATATATGACATTTTTCTGTAAAACAAAGGCAATATTTCCCTTTAGCTGTGCTAGTGGAGAAGAAAAAATAATAGTATTTGGTAATCTTTCTTCCTCCAGACATCAATGATTGTATTCCTCCACCTTGTGTGAATGGAATGTGCTTGGATGGCATCAATGAATATTCATGTACCTGCTCTAAAGGCTGGAGAGGGCTCAAGTGTGATGAAGGTATACTTTTTACATGTGTTCTGTACTTCTTCCACATCATTGTGTCACATTTTCTGCTATAATGCTAAAGAAGTTTTGTCCTTGCTATAGTGCATACAGTTTTCAAATATACTGTAAGTTAAAGTTTGCAGGATTTCATGTGGCTCCAATGTCTACTTTCTCCCTCTTTTTAAAGGTAAAATGCAGTCCCCCCAATTTGAATGAGTATGCCCTCTCATCCTAGTTCAGGAATGGCTCTTATCAATCATGTGACAATATTTTTGTTACTTATTTGTTAAATTCATGCAGAAAACTTGCTCCTTGGTTTACCTTATATATTTAATGTTTGTATACAGAAACATAGTGAAAAATACTTGTGAAAAAAAGGAGGAAATTTGTAAAATTCAGCAAACTTTTGAAATTAAACTTGGGGCGACTGCCATCTCCCTTTAAAGCATCCTCCTAGTTTTACATTTTATTTGAAAATTCTGCTTTATCCTGCTTTCTCCCACTTTTTACTGAAGTTATGCAAATTGTGCAATTGCATTTTGAAATTATTCAAACAATGTCCAATGAAGTATCATGCTGCTGACATATCTGATGAGTATTGATGAATAGAAGCCTACAAAAGTCCAACTTTTGTTCTAATTTTGCCTTGTTTTGTTGATTTTGATCCTTCTTTTATCCTACACTTCACGTGGATCCACGTGAAAGTCCTGCAGTTTGGATTAATGATATTTCATTCATTGTTAATTACCTCTTCAAAGTTCTTCCCAAACTTATCTTTTCATTTAGATGTAGATGAGTGCAGCATAGAGCCCAGTGTGTGTGGCATAAATGAAAGATGTGAAAACACTCCAGGTAGCTATAACTGCCCCTGCAAACAGTTCTTCTCTTTGAGCCCTAATTGTGGTCGATGTGTTGGTGAGTTCTGGTATTTCTTCAAGTCCAACTAAGTGTGGTCATGCAGTGTGCTGTGACCTATTATTTACACTTTAAATCCCAGCCACTGCATGTGTGCTGTCAAATTTGGTCCTCAGAACAGGCTTTTAAGGAAAACTTAACATCTGATGTCATTATAAATACAGAATTGCAGTATTGCTTTATTGTCATTGCATTATATATGCACATTATGAATGATGATTAGTGAAAGTTTCTTTGATGTTTCTTTGTTTCTCTCTGTCCTTTGTAGAAAATATTTTTTTACCTTATGGGTCGAGGAATGGGGATACGACCATTGTTTTTGGTAGACAGTTCAAAGGATTAAGATACTTTAGGCGTGCAGGTGGCTATGGGTTTATCTTTAGTGATTTGGTTAGTGAAACAATCTCAGTGCAAACAGGATTTCCACTTGGGAACAACTTTTACTACAGTTTGTATGTAAGTAATACTCATAAAGAAGTTTTAAATGAAATGTTCATACTTGTAAGAAAACTACCAAATGAATATGTAATAGGGGGAGGGAAAGTGTAGACAGCTCCCTTACTTCTACCAACTCCCACACCCACCTTGTCATGTTGCTTAAAGTAGTTCTTTGTATGCAATGATATTGAAAGGTGGTTGGCCTGTTTGTTATCTTTTGTATTAAATTGGGGGAGGGGAGATTAGGACATAATTTAAGGCCCCTCTCTCCCCTAACCCAAAATCTTTGTCGCATGCTATTGCTTTGAATATAAGTTACTGTAATCAACCTATTCTTATCTTTGTACTAACCCAACCAAAATGAAATGGGGCAGATTGGCATCAAATTATGTTCTTCGGTTGAGATCATTAGTTTTTGGTTTCAAAATGACCAAAAAAAAAAGAAAAGAAATGGTACAAACCAAGGTGACAATGTGTCTAAGTCCTTCTTTTCGTTAACGTTCTTAAGAAAGCATACTCAAGATGCAAGAAGTAGCAAACATTCTTATTTTTCTACCTGATTGATTCATTTCAGTTTTTCATGTAGGAAAATTTATATTTTAAATGATTTTTCCATGTATTTCGAACAAAAAAAACCAATTCTTAATCAATTATAGAATTCTTTGTCAAACCGAACATTTTGATAAACTTTCACAGATTGTTGAAAATGGTATGATCATATTTACCAAAGAAAATGCTGGATACAAAGGACCATACTCATACCCTCACTACTTGGCATTTAACTACATTACTGCTGTTGCCCCATTCTGGGCAGATGCAGAGATAGCGCTTGCAGATGGAACTGTAAATTACCAGGTGAGACTAGCTAAAGTTTTTTGAGAGGTTGCAGCCACTTATGAGTGGTGACTATGCTACTTGTGTGGGGCAATGATATCAAGAGTGTGATGCAACATAGTCAAGTACACTATGTGATATGGTAGGATCAAGTATGTGATGTCATATGTTTGCTTGAAGGACCAAAGCTGTAATTAAGTTAATTAGACAAAAACTACCTAAAAATGGATAGTGTTCATATTGTCATGTGGATGAGAGGAGATTAACCCTATGATGGCTTTTGGTAGAGTTCAAAGGTTATCTGAGGTCAGTGGAGGTAAAACGTCAAAATCTTGAAAAATGCTGTAAGCAAGATATCTCAAAGTAGTAACGATGGACACTCTTCAAGGATATCATAGGATTTATCATATTGAGAGGAACACCCTATAATTTTTGGTAGAGTAAGGTCACCAGAGGTCAAAAAGTAAAAACCTCATAAACATAATACCTCAAGGTAGGAATGGTAGATACACTTTTCATACCTAGTGTGAAAATCTGTCATATCTGATATTTTGGTAGAATTTGGAGGTTTTTATGTGGTCACCAGAGCTCAAAAACCAAGAACATTGAAAACATGATATCTCAAGGTTTGAAACATTGATACTTCTCATACTTGATGTGTGGATGCATTTTAGTCAGCAGATGTACCCTACTGTGTGTGGCAAGTTTTCGCAAAGGTTATCTGAGGTAACTGGAGTGAAACAACAAAAACCTTGGCAATTGCTTGTAAATGCTGTAGCTGAAGATTAGAATGATGGATACCTTTCATATGTGATTTAGGTTTGTCATATTGAGAGGACAAATTATTTTGTTGTGGGAGGTAAGAGGTCACCAGAGGTCAAAACTGGAAACCTTGTAAACTTTATATCTCAAGAGAGGAACCGTAGAGAAATTTTCATAATTAGCCTGTGGATGTATAATTGTCAGTAGATGAACCATATTGTGTTTGATAAAGGTCAAAGGTCATCTGAACTCATTGGGGATCAAGTGGGTAAAACGTTGTTAATTGTCTAGAAACATTTTTTATTAGAGGGATAAAAATGATGCAGCCCATACTTTGCATAAGGATGCAAAATATTTGGTAAAAGATGTATATTGCTTTGTAGAGGTCATTTGGAGTTACCATGGGTCAAATGGTGTAACTTCATAAATATTGTATTTCATGAAGGGTAACCTTGATAGATCTTATAGATGACTTGTTTTACTTTCAAGTTATATACTGTACCATCAAAATCAGTTATATACATAGCTGATGAAGTTGGTTGCACTTCTGGTCTGTAGCACACTTGTGCAGACCAGTCAGATAGCTGACTTTGCTTGCTTGTTGAAGCTGTTCAACTTTGTTGAAGCCATTTAAGTCAGTTCTTCCTTTCACTATTGCAAGGCTCTCTGATAGCTTTTCATTAAGTCTTTTCTTGATTCAGGGTTGTTACTCGTTTTGGGTTCACTAGGTTTGTTACTTGTTTCAGGTTTAAATTTGCCAACAGTGGGAGGTAACTAGCAGGAGTTGCTTAGATAGCAATTGGTGCTCAAATTATGTCAATTCAAAACCCTGGAAAGAAGTACTAAATAACATTTTCAGATGCAAGGAATTACTAAGCCGTTTTGCTTTCTAGATAAACTGGTTTACTGAAATATGGCAAACATTTAAGACCAAAATTGTTGCATTGCCATAATCCAGGGATCCTGATGTGGCTGGAAATGAAGGCAAATCTTGTGAAAACTAAACATTAGTGGTTCTCAAAAGCTGTATAAAAGTGATTATTTTATCTTCCAAGGAGAACTTAGTGATGAAAACTATTCTGATTTCACTCTCTTTTCTTTTAAAGGTTTATGAGAGGGGAAATTCTGCAGGATTCATGGATCTAGTGGCAAGTTTTATCCCCCCATCCAATCTGCCAGCTGGTGTTGACTTTGAACCAACCTGGATGCTGCTGGTTACATGGGAGAACCTTTTACCTCCTGGAGGAGGTGAAGTGAGTATATCAGTTTTACTTAGGGTCATTCACTTGGTAGCATCATTTTCATTAGAGATCAAAATGTACTTTCTCTTCTGACCCACTCACATCCCCCCTCCCCCGTCCTGGATGCTGGTGGTTACATGGGAGAATCTTTTACCTCCTGGAGGAGGTGAAGTGAGTATATCAGTTTGACTTAGGGGTGATTACTTTTTGCATCATTTCCACAATATATCAAAGGATACAAGCTCCCTTCTGACCCACTTGAGCACTCCCCCATCATGGATGCTGGTGGTTACAAGGGAGAACCTTTTACCACAGGGGGAGGTGAAGTGAGTATATCAGTTTAACTCAGGGGTCATTCACTTAGTAGCATCCTTTAATGAGAGATCAAAATGTACTCTCCCTCTCTTCTGACCCCCACCCACCCCTCCTGCCCAGTGTACTTTGGGAAAATATAACAAATGGTAATTTTTCAGCAGAATTTATTGTCATAAATATGTAATCTGAAAAGCATACATGGGTCTATGACCCACTCTTACCTAATTTCTGATTTGCACTCTTTGCACTGGTTTATACTAAAGTAAAAGAAAGGTATAGTAACTGTTAATATCTACCCTATTCCTCCTAAGACCACCTTCTGAAAAAGAGTTTTAGCATGTTGCACTTACAATTTTCCCAAATTTGAAGGAAGATTTGTTATCCTTTTGGTAGTGTTACACAGGTTATTAGGTTCTTTGCTGAAGAAACACACACCAAAGTATTGATACTTGGAAAATAAAAAATGTACAGCTCTCTAATTGAGACTCTAATGTGAAGAAAAATGGGGTGAAGTACTGTTGATAATTTTTCTCTAAAAATGTGACTGATTTTTTTATTTTACAGATTACAAAAAAAAAATGAGGTCAAGTCATTTTCAGTTGTACAGGAACTTCAAAGAAGCATTTTGATTCCTTGCCAAATGCATAAAGAATTAAGGAAATCATGTTCAAAGGTGTGTGTGCACGTGTGGTGGGTGCGTGTGTGTGTTTGTTTGTAAGAGTCTGTGAGGGTGTGCATTGTCAAAAGGTGTAAAATGAGGTAATGCATCAGGTTACACACTACCCAAGTGTGGTCATGCTGCCAATTGAGGAAGTCTGGTTGGAATTATGGTACAGTTGCCATATTTAGACCGTTTTCTGTACCTGGAAGTGTTTTAAGGGTAGGGCTTTATTAAAGATCTTTTTTGGCATCCATCATAAGTGGAACTGTAGTAAATTTTTATGAAGTTTGTAAACGCATGCACAAGATTGATGGTATGGATCATCTGACTAATGTATATATTTCTTTCATTCAAGTTAAACACATTTCAAGCTGTGTTGATTACCGATGGCAGGTACAGTTTTGCCTACTTCATCTTTCAAGAATGTGACATGAACTGGAACGTTGCTTCCCTTTCCTCTTTGAATGTCATCATTGGCTACAGTAAAGGTAACTTTGATAGCACCCAAATACAAAACAGCCATCCTTTCCTGACACCAGCAGACAGGTATCGGCCAGATTTACAGATTGGCAACACTGGTATGATGGGCCGTTGGATATTCAGGTTGGAGAATAATAACGAAAACACCATCAATTCAAAGAAGTTTTGTTTGGACTGGTACAATAAAGAACCTTCACCTGCCCAATGGGTGGCAGGGTTTGACCCTTGCCCCCCATCTTACTGGCAGGCAAGAAGAGACAGAAGATATACAATCACATGGAGATCCTATTCTTTAAAGTATTGGTATGGCATACCAGATAGATGGCTCGGTTACACTGGAACTGACTTTGAAACAGATATCAGAAACGAAAGACGTAAATTGAAGATTTTTCTTCTCTTTCGTATTAGTAGTAGTACAATTTGTGTGTGATTATAGCAATATAATTCACTCCCTTTTCTATGGTATCAGTGAAGATTACTGAATTATCGTGAACTTAGTTGTTAAGGTTATTTTGCATTTCAAGGTGTGAAGACTACCTAAGTGCTTAGAAGCAAACTTCAGTAGTTTATAGTCCAAGGAAAAAGGCCCATGGAAATGTTAGATATGTAGAAGATTGTTTTTTTTTTTTAAATTTTGAATGAAACATGAATACTGGCGTACATTTGCATTTGAAAGAGACCTTTTTAGTTTCGATGAAAGAGAAACCTATGCGGTCATGATGGTGTATGTGTGTATGTATGTGTGTATGTGTGCGCCCAAGCTGTGTATGGATGCTAGGTATGTATGTGTGCACTCACAAACATGTCCTTAGCGGGTACCGAGGCAGCCGGCTCGAGCTCCCCTCTCGCATGTCTTTCCTAGCTCACGTGCGGCTTGTAACTGGCATAGCTGCCCGAAAATTCGGCCCCTGCAATGAGAAGTCACGCACAGTTGCATGTGCCTGCCTTGGCAAGCGCGGCTGCACGTGTCTGCCTTGGTGTTTGGGAAGAAGATAAACTCCGAAAGTTATCATACTTGGTTTATGGGTGCCTCATATTAAAAGGAAGGTCCCTATTGTTTTTGGTGGAGGTCAAAGGTCACCTGAGGTCACTAGAGGTCAAACTCTGAAAATCTTGTTAACAAGATATTTCGAGGTAGGAAGCTTAAATGAATTTCATACTTACTATATGGATGCGTTATTCTAAGAAGAACCCTATTGTTTTTGGTTGGGTCAAAGGTCATCTGGGGTCACCGTGGGTCAAACTATGAAAAACTTGTTAACACGATATCTCGAGGTAGGAAGCTAGGATTAATTTCCTACTTAGTATGTAGATGCGTTATGGTAAGAGGAAAAACTATTGTTTTGGTGGGGGTCAAATGTCATCTGCGGTCACCAGGGGTCTAACCCTGAAAACTATGGAGCGCGAAAAAGGGCAAATTTTGGCAACAACTTCATTTTTGAGACGGTAACGGCCTTCTTAGAAACGGCAACGGCCTCTTTTAGATTGACAGCGACCTGTTTTTAGGCGATAACTACCCGTTTCAAAGCGACAGCGGCTGAATTTTTAGCAGCAACAGCCTGTTTACAAGTGACAACGTGCAACTAAACAATGGCAACAACGTAAGATTAACTGCTGAAAGCGTACTTAAAAATGTTAACAGCCTCTTTACGATTGACAGCGACCTGTTTGTAAGCGATGACTACCCATTTCAAAGCGACGGTGGCTAAAGTTTTAGCAGCAATAGTCCATTTGCTGATGACCGCGTACAACTGATCATCGACGGCACCCTAAAATGGAGCGGTGACCACCTAAATTTAGTTAACAGCTGTGTAACGGCGATATAAATCGAAGCAATGGCCAGCCTTATTTAGAATGATGGCGCAATTTCAGTCAACGGCAATGCGGCCTATTTACAATTGACGACGTCTTTTTAGTTGCTAACGGCCCAAACGCATCACCAGACATTCAACCAAAGGAAAGAAAGCAATTGTACGGCTAGCCTGTATTGTATGCATACGATCCGAGGGTATGCGATGCTTACCAAAATGGATGTGTAAACACATACAACATTTGATTAAACGCGTCCATACTAACTCCGAAATGTCAGATATAATTGGTGTGTCAGAGCGAAAATTGAAAAGTTTTCAAATAGAATTCCGATAAAGGAACAGAGATTTGTACAGTGACTTAACTGGTAAGGCTATTTACTACTAACGTTAGACCGTACATCCCCAGCTAAGCTAGTGGAGCCTAATGTGAAATGAAATGAAATGAAATGAAAGGGGGGGGGTAGGCGGTTCACTATCTGATGTTACCAAGTCGATGAACTGTTATATTTTTTAGGGAAAATACCCGACAATGTTATACATGATATAAGCAAAAGCTTTAATGAATTCCACTCTTTTGGAGGAATATGAGTGGTTCTCAAATTGACATTAGGGTGGTTTTATTAAAACCAACTAGACCGGTTTCTGTTCTTCGCTCTGTAGGCAGAACGACATCAGTAGTAGCCTTTGTGTACTGTAGTACTAAGGAAGAGTTTGTCATAAAGATTTATAATGCAGCTATAAAGGCATACAGTAAAGTTACGTCGTACCCTCCTGTTTTGTCCGACTCTGCCGTAAAACTTGATTACACAAGTAAATCTTTTAGATTTAATGTCCTGTGATACCTGCCTACCCCCACAGTATGGAGATATCTCAAGGTAGGAAGCTTGGATGAATTTCATACTCAGTATGGAGATACGCTATTATAAGAGGAAGAACCCTATTGTTTTTGGTAGGGTTAAAGGTCACATGGGGTCACCAAGGATCAAACTGTGATTCACACTATCTCAAGGTAAGAACCTTGGACGAATTTCATACTTAGTTTGAAGATGTTTTATGGTAAGAGGAGGAATCCTACTGCTTTTGTGGGCCAAAGGTCATCTGGAGTCACAGGGGTCAAATCTGAAAACCTTTTTAACACAATACCCCGAGGTAGGAAGCTTGGATGAATTTCATACGTAGTATGTAGATGCGTTATGGTAAGAGGAAGAACCTATTGTTTTTGGTGGAGGTCAAAGGTCATTTGGGGTCACCAGGGTCAAACTCTGAAACCTTGTTAACACAATATCACAAGGTAGGAACCTTGGATGAGTTTCATACTTTGTATGTAAATGCCTTATGGTTAGAGGAAGAACCATATTGTTTTTGGTGGGGATCAAAGGTCATTTGGGGTCACCGGGGGCCGAACTCTGAAAACCTTGTTTACACGGTATCCCCAGTTACACAGCTTGGATGAGTTTCATACTTGGTTTGTAGATGCGTTATGGTAAGAGGAAGAACCCTGTTGTTTTTGGTGAAGGTCAAAGTTCAATTGAGGTCACCGTTGGTCAAACGCTGAAAACCTTGTTAACACGATATCTTGAGACTAGAAGCCTGGATAGATTTCACTCTTAGTCTGCAGATGTGTTATGGTCGAGGTCAAAGGTCATCTGGGGTCACTGGGGGTCAAGTGTTTAAAACCAAGATCTTTTGGTCAGCAGAGGTCAAAAAGGAAAATTTTCTTAAAGAATTCCCAAGCTCTTTGCCTGGGTCAATACATGCTAAAAAGCAAAATTTCCCAAGAATTTCCAAGATCATCACGTGGGGTCACCACAGGTCAAAAAGTAATAGTTCCTAAGAATACATACGACTGGGAATACCACAGGTCTAAAAGCAAAGTTTTGCAAGAATTTCGAGATTGTCGTCTGTGGTCTCCAAAGGTCAAAAAGCAAAATTTCCGAAGAATTCCCAAAATCAATTTTCCAACGTTAGGATAGCATTTGACCAGTGACTGAAAGGAATAGGCTAACATGGCATTATTTGCAATAAAACATGCATCATCGAAACCTCAATGCATTTTTGCATTCTGGTTTCTTTATTTTTTTTTTTTTTATTTCACGGTGGTTCAGTCATCAGATTGTTGGAAGTAGTGTTCTCTCCTTTGTCAACATATCTGAAGTTTAAGATGAATTATACTTTGTAAAAATTCAGGCAAATTCTAAATCTTATTTTCCAACTAAACCTAGTTTGCCCCTCAAGTCTACCCCCGCCCCCTTTCTAGTTAGACTAGAGTCTGTATGGCTGTGCATTCCGGTCAGAAAATATGACCACTCAGTACAGAAATAACGATTTTTTTTTATTTTGCAGTGGTGATGGCCATCCTTTGTAAATGCTGGTGTTGCTGATTTGCATATTAATCAGTGACAGGGTATTGCGTAAAAAAATGTAAAAATGCATTTGTTTTGGTATTATACTTGTTTCTTGATCTCATATCAATTTTGAATATTATCATAATGGACAGCATCATCTATGGGCACAAAGCTGTTCATGGTGTATTGGGTTTTTTTTAAAGAACCTGATTTTTAAACTGACCTTTTTTATATGTGCTAGGTATGACCTGTTAGAAGCCCATCACGTAAGGTTTTTTTTCTTTGCCACATGAGGGTTCTTTTTCACAGAGGTTACTCATAATGACACAACAGCTCCTTTTTGCATCAGAGTTTAGTTATAGTAATACAGCAGGTGTCACGTGAAACCTTGTTGTGTGCCTGAGTGGAACTGGAACACACAGAGAGCTAGATGCACTTTTAGCTTGTGTCAATTGAATTGTCTTTACACATAACCCTTATTGTATGGCATTTTTAGGGTCATAGTTTTCCAGCCATAGGCATTTGTTGTAATGGAGATGTGAATTAAAAGAATTGGCATCTTCACTGAGATCAGGTTGTCAGGTGTCTATTAAGTACCCTGTATTCTCATCAGATGTTCTTAAGGGGTTGGCACAAAATTTCAAACTTTGAGATTTTCTAAACAATACTTAAAAAGTAAAATTTCTAGGTGCCTTATGAATGGACAATCTATGGATGGCATTAACTGTATGTTTGTACTGTTAATTGAAAAGATTCTGACAATCCTCTGTTTTTGAATGATGCCATAAATTAGGGTTACAAGGTTGGTAATGGTACTTGACTGAGTTTGAAGTTTATTTTATGTTGACATTGTTTTTGAACAGTGCCACTCTAACACTTTTGTTTTCCATCTCAGTATGTTTGAACCTATTGTGTTTGTCTTCAATTAACAGTTACTGAACTATGCTACCAGTCGTCTCTCTTCCACCCCTGGTGGTGGTGGTGGGGTGGGTGGTCATGGCAACGGTTGTTTTGGTGGAGCTGGAGTCCAGCTAAAGGCAACATCTGCTGTTACAGCAGATATGACCTCTCCTTGATAACAGGATATCAGTCACTCTTCCACAGCAGTGTTGCTGAGCGTTATCAATTCAATCATGGATGGGGCTTTAATTATTACCGCTATGAAAACTGGTTTGGTGAGTTAAGCATGATTTTTTCTGTGTATGAGCACTGACAAAAATCATTTTGGGTGTTTTTGTTGTTACCGATTTGGATATAAATGTTAAGAAGCATTAAGCTAGCAGATTTGAGTAGGATCATTGATTGGCATAGGATGAACTGTGTTGTGCTTGGTTGCTGCAGAACACAATAAATGAATCAAGAATGTGGTG
This sequence comes from Holothuria glaberrima, assembly GCA_009936505.3. NCBI lineage: Eukaryota > Metazoa > Echinodermata > Holothuroidea > Aspidochirotida > Holothuriidae > Holothuria > Holothuria glaberrima. The sequence continues at coordinate 9,170 of WURT03139394.1, read as the reverse complement.
TGAAAGATTTTTCCAAAATTTGTCCAAGCCTAGGCTGTTTCACTGGCAGTGGTATTCTTTTCACTGGGGCTTGAAATGGTTGAACAAGAAACTTTGCTGAAATGTAACAAACACACCACACAAAGAACCTACCTCTAGCTTAGTGTCCTGCCACCTTCAGCTGTATCATTGAGGAGTGAAGGTGTAGTATTAATTATCATACTATTTAAGGATACTGTATCAAGTCTTGGTGTTACCAGTCTTTTACAGTATTCATTAGTGAGTGACTCCAAAGGTTACTTGGGGAATATCCTAGGCGGAAGGGGTATTCACCCCCACTAAGGCCCATCCCTATCTGAGTCTTCCTTATTAAATAACACAATATATTTGAATTGTTTCCAGTTATATTTTGAACTGTCAATCTCTCTTAAAGTGGAACCCTTCCCAGCTGCCCCCCTTCCCACACAACAGTGCTCTGTGTAGGTTACCTTTTGTATGAGGGGTTGTTGATGTGGAAAACACAAGGAGATAATGGAAGAATGGATCTCTAGAAGGTAGTAGTAAAATGGCTCCTGTCTTTTTTCTTCCAGGTAATGATTTACTTCCAAGATATCACTGCTGCTTGAAATCAAGAGACGAATATTTTTGCAACTTGTATCGAGAAAAGAGACCTGATGCAACAACTATAGGATACACACCTCCAGGATGGGGTGAGAGAATCTTCTGTTTTTTATGGTATAAACTGTGCTATCTTCTGACACCTCTTTATTTCAAAACCAAGGGGATTATGATTTGTGGTGAAGAACAGAAACCATGTATATTTCATTACCTGTGTCACATGAAAGAAAGTGTCTGCCTTTTTTTGAATGAAAATTGCCCTTGTTCATCTTATTTCGGGTTAAGGATTTTCTGGTGCTATTATTTCTCTTCAGTGAAAGTTTAGCTTAAAAACATTACTAAGTACATTATTAGTTTGTGGATGGGGTTCAAACACTTTTTGCCTACAATTATGTAAACAAACCTGTTCTTTCAAAACTGTTCAATATAGTGCATTGGAGCATAAATTAACAAACTTTGAGTTAGCTACACCTACATGGCCTTATGTAAGCCTGTAAAATACCTTACCTCGTAGTATGCATGCAATACTGATCACAGTTACCTCTGAGCCAAGATCCAAATGACAACACTCAGTATGCATTGGGTATATGCAACCATACACCCAGTCAACTGTTGTGATAAGGTCTACACATATGTTGGTAATGACAGTTTGTTATTAAAAGTTCATCAGTTTGACATTTCTTCAAATCCCCCCTTCCCTTCATATGAAATTTCCAAAGCTCTTTTCATTGTCTTCAGGGCAATTTATCCTCCACCCCTGTGCTTTTCTGATGCTAATACAGTGATAGGAGTGCTTAAAGTATAATTCAGTCTGTACACCTACAGTTTGATACATAAAGTTGTGCACAACAGTTGGTACCCATATAATATACTTGAGAATTGATGTACGAAATTACCCATACTTGAGCTGTATGTAAACACCCTCAAATAAGCTGTTTTAGCTCTTAAAACAGTACTTTTTGCAAGGGTATACATGAATTTGAAATGGAAATTACCTAAAGTGATAGGTTTTGAACCTCACTAACTGAAGTTTACTGTTTTCTTATGTTTGAATTCTGTTATGCTGCAACATGCATAGTGCATATTATGGCTATTAAAATGACTTGTTTTCATGATAAGAAAGTAAGGACCCAGTTATGTATAAAGAAACATGATTTTTAAGTAGGATGTTAGAAGAGGAGATGAATAAAAACATTTACTATTTTATGAATAGTGATGTTGGGTATCTATTTGGTACCATTGTAATAAATTTTGTACTTATTCATGTATTGTTAAGGTTGGTTCTTTGGTGATCCTCACATGCGCACACTGGATGGATATGATTACACTTTCAATGGTCTGGGAGAGTATGTCCTGGTGACCATCATGTCAGATGATTCAAGTGATGGTTTATTCCTACTCCAGGGCCGAACAGAAAGGGCCATAAACAGGGAGACCAACCAGACCACCCAGGCAACTGTCTTTAATGCATTTGCTGCTGTTTTTCAGAACAGTACAAAGGTTAGAAATGTGTTTTTTTTCAAGTTTGTGATACCGTATGGGAAGGTAGCCTCCGTCTCATAGCTCCCAAGTCTCGAGAGGCGAAATACGGGTCCACTTCTGATCTGTGCGTTTGTGGACCGCCGGCCTTGGGGAGGGGTGTAAGGGGAGGGGGTGTTCCCATGCCCTTTTGAACATTTTTTAAAGTATAGAAGTGTCTACAGGCAAAATGGTGGCACTTTTTCGCAAATTAGTTAACACAACTGACCTGAATTTACATATTGTAAAGCACAATACTGAATTGACAGAACAGGTGTAGGATTTCACGGAAACGATTGTTTGCGGTAAAGTGTGGTTACAGTGAAGTCAAAATCACGGAACCCAAAAATCGGTTCCCATAGTTTTGTAATTTTCTTAGGCTGGGTTTAGTAACTCACTGCTAAGCCTTGTAAACTACAAAACCTGAATCAAATTCTTCTAAAGCGTATAATATTTTAGGAAAAAACATTAAGTGTAAGATTATATATTATTCCGTAAATTCCCCATGTTAATTTCCCCGTTACTTTCACTTCGCATATATCACGATCATCTGATAGCTCTACTGCACGTAGAGCAGCCTAGCAGCCAAAACTGTAACTGCCTCTCACTCGGTGTTACTTTGAAATACGAGACTAGGCTAAGCTCAACATACTTCATACGTAAACTAGTTAAGATAGCATCGAAGCCAAGGTAAGCATACTCTGAAGAAAAAAGTATCATACAGGAAAATTATGTAAGAAACGTTTTCGAAAATATTAGACAGGGCTCAGTTAGAGTATTTTACTCATGTGCCGAAGCTATTTTATGCAATGAATGCCATCTAGATAATTTTGGATCGCATTCAATTTTATGTTTGAGTTGGCCACTCTGAGACTGAGACACCTATACTGTGATACTAGTACAGTAGCCTATCTTCAATTGAAATTTAAAAGGACTCCGGAAGGGATCGTAGGCGCAACTCTACGGGAAATTGGAAATGGGGGTTTTTCAAAGAGTTGGGCAGGTCAGCGGGTTTGGGTGTTTTGGGTTTGGGTCAAACCTGCAAAATGCAGCGGGTCACTTGGGAGGTCTGGGTCTGCTGTGGTGGACCAATGTCAGTAGGAGCTTGGAGAGATAATCAGGCCAACTAGAGAAAGTGCTTCCTGCCATGAGGTTTCCATGTAATCTGTCATGCAGAAAAAGTCAAATCAGGTTGTTTGATGACAAGGTATGATTTGAGGTAATAATTTTAAGGCAACGAAGAATAATATAATAATGCAATTAATTAACTTCATGTACAAGATTTGATCATTTGGCAGAGTTTACCATAATTTATGATAGTCTGAAAGGAATATCAGCTCAGCAGTATTAAATTTGCATTGAGCAACTTGACTTAAATCCATCAGCAAGAACTGGATATTTAAAAAAAAAAACATTTTAATTTGCTGGGGATAAAATACATGTAAAGAGAAAAGTGATGCTGATGAAATATCTGCTGATGAAAAATTCTATTAATACAAGCATCTGATATAAAAAGTTTGTAGTTGAGAGATTTGTTGAGAAGATCAAATCCTTCAGTTTATGTAATCATTGAGAAAGAAGAACCTGATTTTGATGATTTTATTGACATGTCAGTCTACTTTTGTTGGCTAGAAATAGCCTGTTGTTAATGCATTGTTGACATGACAATTTTGTGTTAATGGTTTCCTTCACAAGGGATGACCTATTGTTGATGCGTTTGTTGACATGAAAGTCTGTTTTTGTTGACTAGAAATAACCTGTTGTTGATGCATTGTTGACATAGCAGCTTTCATTTAATGGCTCCTTTTACAAGAGATGACCTATTGTTGATGCATTTGTTGACAACACAATCTGATTTGATGTTTTTGTTGTCAAGACCGTCAGTGTTGTTGATGTACTTCTGTTTTCTTGATTGTCAAACACTGACAACTTGAGAAAATTTAAGAATGCAGTACTTGATGGTGCTTGCTGTTGCGCTTGTTTCAACCTTTTCAGCACTGAATTCTTTTACTGTGCACCTTTCACTGTGCCTGAATTAATTTCAGAATTTTTTGCCATTTCAGAATTTTTCTTTCATTGTCAAATTTTTATGACAAAAAATGTTTCATGAAGATGTCTTAACCCATAATAGTTCAAGAACTTAAATTGTACTTCAGTTCAAGGGAAATGTAGTTTTGGACGCTAGCTGTAATACACAAAGAAAAAAATACAGGTGAAAATTATGCAAATTTGTGCACATTTTTGTAGTTTTTACTATGTGTATTTATTAACCTGTAGTGTGGAGAGAGTGTAATCTTGCACAGTAGGCATATCTGCCTTTGATACTGAAAAGAAAACGTTAGTCTAATTTCATTGAAATATTCCTTGAAGTGTTAAGTGGAAAAGTATGTTAAGTGGAAAAGTAGGACCAGAATGAAAAGAAGTTGCTATCTAAAGATCAAAAACTAAGAACTTGCAAATTTAGCATATCCCATATGAGACCTTATTTCAACCTCCTTAAAATACATTGCATATTGTGTCAGCTGGATAAAATAAGGGTCTCATGTGGCATCATGTCTTCATCTTATTTGGATACATACTGAAAGGCTTATTTTGATTAACCCATTTTGGTTTTCTCCTGAAAGGTTCAAATTGGTCTGGATGAAAGTGAGGAAGAACTTGAAATTTACGTGGATGATAAATGGTTCAACATAACAAGATTGAAAGAGGAAGGTATGCTGAGGGAAGCTAGCTACTCTTGGAATCAGTCATTTTATATATCATCATATAAAAATGAGGTTTTCAATCAAAGGAATCCAAGTAAAGACTACAGCTTCCTCTATTTTTTGTCATTTAGAGCTTACTCATATTAAGAAGAGGTTAACTTTTATTTTAATATTCTCTATTCCACATTTTTAAGGTTATCAGATCGGTTAACACAAACACTGTCATTGGATCAAATTGTTTGAGCAGTTTCTTGTGTGATCCTTGAAACATAAGTAGCAAATGTGTAAATTTTTTTAACTGCTGTTTTGCCAGAAGTAACATTTTTCAATGTTTCAAAATGAAAAAAGGTAGGTTTCTTAAATTTGAAATTGGAAGACATTCTGAACTGAAAGTGTCAGCGAAAACGTAAATAAAAACATAAAAAGAATAATAACATTTTGGTGGCACAAATGGATTTAGTTGAATTAAAATTTGAATTCAGTCTTATGCATTCCAATATGATTGAAATGCGAATACCGTTACAGATTGTAGGATTAATTGTCAAAGGCTTATCTTAGAAGTTTAATGCCATAGGGATCTTTGTCATTAAAATTGAGTTGTTTGGCTAAAGCAAGTCTCAGTTTTAATTTTGAAATATTTCATTGTTCTTTCTATTAAGGTGGTTACTGTAAGTGAATTCATTATTTAATGAAAGCATTCCTGTTAGGCAAAATAATGCTTGACAGGGGTCAAAGTTGGACATGTTAACGCAATGCCATTTGTTTTAATCTAGAAATTTACACCCATGATGACAATGGAACATTCATGTTACGTTATGAGCAAGAAGATAACAGCTCGTCGGTTATAGCGCTGTGGAACTCTGGCATTAGCATCACGGTGGAGGTTAAGTTCAGGCTGTTAGATGTCGTATTCTCTGCTCCGGAACTCTACCGCAATGGATCCACAAGAGGATTGTTAGGTATGTCTCATTTGGGGTAATTGCCATTACGAGCTAGGAAGAATTGAAATGATGGATTGTAGAGAATTGAAGACACCATGGGTTACCACGGAATAAAGGAAAAAAATAGCAAAATATTGCATTTATGACAATTTGGTTGTACCCTTTTCTCTGTTATTTCATCTGCAAAATGTCAAATTTTATAAGTGGCTTTCAGGGCAATCTCTCATGTATAGCATTTCAAATCTGATTTCCTGTAGTAATTGTTCACTTAAACAAACTTTTGTATAGAGATTAATTCACAAGATATAAGGGCTTGTCTGCGTACTGTCAGTAACTTTTCATGTAATGAAGTTGTATAAACAGTGCAAGTGCTAAGCAGGACTCTAGGTATGGGCAATGCTCACTAGACCAAAGATCCCTTCGTGGAAAATGTTCTTCGGGTTAGAGGTAGTATAAGGATTTGAGTTAGATACAGAATAAGGTTGAGGATAAGGATTAGCCTAAGTTAAGTAAGGGTTTGGATTGAGATTAAGGTTAGGGTTAGAATTATGTTTGCAATTAAGATCTTCGGTCTATAGTGAACCTTCGATCAAGTGAACCTTTCATGTAGTGAACCCTGACCCCAGACACATGTCCAACAATCAGAGAGCTGTATGATACAGTGATTTTGGGTGTTACCTCTATGAAAGTATATGTAGTCATAAGCATTGCACATAACTGTTGCTTGTAATCCTTCATCGAATTTGTGCTACACTTATGCTACCAGCCCATGAATATTCTATGTGATAATTAGCTACATTTGCTATTCACTTAAATTTTTATGTCTTTGTTGATAAGGTGTGTGGGATGGTGATGCTACAAACGATTTTGTTATGCGGAATGGAATGCTTACAGAACCTTCAACGGCAGAAGGGAACCTCACAGAAAGGGACTTGTTTGGTTTTGGGGAAACTTGTAAGTTCTATAACTGTTGCAAATGTTCCAAGTTGGGCCACAATAATGTTTTCGATGTCCACATTTTTCATCTTTGACTGAACCTATTAAAACTTTGCACAGACTACCTGACATAAATCTTCTGTGAAAATCTTAGAGTACGTTCACCATACGTCATGGGCACATAAGGTATTGATAGCCAAAGCTGACTCATTGGTACGGTTTTCAGTGTTGGAGTCAAGTCCAATAAACCCAAGTCCGGACCGAGCCCGAGTCCATAACATTCGAGTCCGAGCCAAGTCGGAGTCCAGCAACACATCTAGCAATTTCTCAATTAAATGTGATTTATGCATTTAGATGTTGCGTTTAAGGAAGGGGCCCCAAGGAGCAGGAGTTATGGCGAGTGGGTTGGGGAGCCTTGCCGATTATATTGAGTTACAGTTACAGAATGCTCCAATAGTGCTTAGAGCATATTCTGTCATGACCAACAGTGTGACAAACTGTGCATGTACCGTATATGTACCAAAAAACAAGCTGTTCTGCAAACTAAGGAACAGAATTACAGTACCAGTAATAATTTTTTTAAGTGTGGTTACACATGTAGTCAAATGTGTGCTTACCGTATACTTATGGAAGTTATGGACTCTGGTAAACTCGCACTGCGAGCCTGAATCCAAATCCCTTCAAGTCCTAGCCAAGTCAGAGTCCGAAGGCCTTCAAGTCCAGGCCAATTCCAAGTCCTCGAAAAATTAGATTCGAGTTCGCTGAGTCTGGATCCGCCTCTAACACTGCAGTTTTTTTTGAAAATGTACAACTAATTTGACCCTTGGAACTTAATTTGTGATGGTCAATATAATGGCATGGGGCTATATCAATGTTCCCAGGGTTCGATGTTCCCAGGGTTCAATGTTCCCAAAGTTCGATGTTCCCGCGGGCACGATGTTCCCAGGGTTCGATGTTCCCGAGGTGGTTCAATGTTCCCGAGGTTCAATGTTTCCAGTTCCTTATATATATATTTTCAAAATTCACCCCAGACTGACGTTTGCCATAAGCGGGCACTCTGAAGCGTGTATGGCATTAACGATACCACTCTCTGCGACGATAGTCAAATTTGACCGTACAGAAGCTCATTGATTATGGAATTCACCATCAGCGTCAATAGTAGGCAGTATGCCAGGCCGTTTAAACTTTACCATGTAATTCTACTTAAGTGTAAGAAAAACGTATTCAACTTGAGGGGGTCCCAAATTCCGACTGGCTGGATGTTTTTCCAACTGGTTAGCAACCTGTAAATTACGCCTTTTTTATGCGCTTGCGTTTTTGTACACAGCAGTGGGGATCCTTCCTTTGTCACTATAAAAGTATTATCCTGGGGGAGGGGTCTAAGGAGGAGGGGGTGTTCCCCTCTTCTTGGAAGAATTTTGTTCATTTAAGATGGCTTAGATGCTATACTTGACACATTTTCGAACTGATCATGAATTGGAAAACCTTCCCAATGAAGTGAAATGTTACTTTTGATTGACTGTAAAGGAAAGGTGTGTTGTCTAAGTGGAAAGGTAACTCCTCCTCCTCCCCCGAAAAATTCTTGTTAAGGTAAGGTAGTTTAGATGCAAAATGCAGGTGTCTTTGTGAAATCTTTCAATTAATTACATGCTTAGATTTTATCATTATTTTGTGATATTTTGGCTGTGACTTGGTACTTGTCATAAAAAAGGTGTGACGACAAATACATTGCTACGATTGTTACCGTGCATGTTACTCATGGTATAACATTGTTCTAAGATTCTCTACTAATCCATGAAGAGGTCGAAGATGTACTTTTGTTGTAAAAAGGCTCGAGTTAGAATAATGCATTATTGCCTCAATAATGGCTAAAGGATATGGAGTGCGTAATGTGACGAATGGCTCGAAGCGCGCTTTGAAAATCATTTCCCTAACAAAAGTTGTGGGCAGGCTTTGCACTGAGACGCTTCAAATTCCTAACAAAATACATCCACCAATTAGAGGGTGAGTCTTCTTTCTAGTTATTCGGATAAGCTTTCAATTTCCATTGCGAATATGTTTGAGACGGTACTGATAGAAAACCCCTACTATTCGTCGAGGATGCACGCTCGCAGTGGCGTGAACATTTTAATTCTTTGAGAAGGATTTGCAAGAATTTTTGAGAAGGACTTGTGATAAAAAGGGATTAAAATAGATTCATCATTAGGTCAGAAACACACCTCACTTTAACTCCCTTCCCCCAATATAAATCTATAGCTTAAAGGTCATAAGCAGTTGCACCAAACGTATTTTGAAACATTAGCTAAATGTCACAAATTTCCTCTTAATTCTCTTCCAAGTATCTTTCATGAAATTTTAGGACATGAATATTGCATATTTAAGGTAAACCAAGAAGCTGCTCCTCGTAAATTTTACAATTGAGTGAGAAAAATACTGTCACATGATTCTCAAGAGCCATTCAGGAAATAGGATA
>WURT03139383.1:0-11270 GCA_009936505.3 Holothuria glaberrima | reverse complement strand
GGAAAGGTTTTAAATTCATCTGTGAAGTAACCTCTGTCTTTTGATGATGGAGGTACTTCAAGCTAGAATTTGAGAAAAATCCGGCCGGATTTCTTCAAAGATCCGGCCGGAACGGGAACCGGATATTTTTTAATTATCCGGCTGGACCGGATATCCGGTGCATCCCTAATTTCAAACCCCACAATTTTGTTGTATAAGTGGGGCATGTCATTGTCTTAGTGTGAAGTTCTGCCCAAGGATCATGGGGCATATGTTCAACCTGACCAAATATGCCTAAGTGCAGGTTGAGTTGCAAAATTTTTGATACACACCCTACCTGGCCTAGCTACTGTAACTTGATCAAATCCTTTATCACTGAAATTTTAGGGATGGTTGGGCATAGGTAATTCTATCTCAAAGTTCACACTGGTAGGTCATTCCAATTCTCTACTTTTTGGCACAAGCCTCACACATCGTGCATCATAATCATTGATTCCACACAATAGATGTACAGTATTAAGCAGAACTAGCTGGAGAGTACATTCTGTTGTCATCCAAGAGAAAAATCATGAAATGAACTGTGACAGTCAGCTGCCAGAGTGGAAGACAGGAAGGATATTATTTTCACCTAGAAAGGCTAATCTCTGACTAAGGCTGTTAACAAAATTGATTTTGATTTGAAAACTAGTTATAAAACTGGTTTTGATGTGATTCAGTTTTGAAATTCTGCCGCAACCGAAAAACCAGTTGTTGAAAGAAAACCGGTTAATAACAAATTGTGGTTTGACTTCCATTTCAAAATTTATTCTGACATACATTTTACACTTTTCCCTCACAAAGCCACTATCTTTTTTAGAACAAATGTATGCGAATTTGTTGATCATGTAAGGTATGTACCAGAAACTGGTTACTGATTAAAGACTAACCGTCGCAACCTTACCCCTGACCCATATTTCCTAGGGTTCATTAGTAGCCATGTTACCAACCTCTTTACCTATTATGATGAATAGGCCTCTCTAAAATAATAAACTGTCACTTTCCTAGATTTACTAACCACTATACAGTTCAGGTGAAGATTTCATTGCAAAGACACATTTTAATGCCTCCAGCATCTGCCACGAAAATACATTTGAGAGCTCCCTGCATTTGCACTGGCAATAGGCTACAGGATTGGTTACATTATATACCCAACTTGGACAATAGAAGGGTGGGGTGTGAAAGCAACTTTTGAGCACATTCAACACAGCATGATGGCTGTTGCAAATACAGGGAGCTCTGAAATGCATGTCTGTGGGAGATTTTGTGTCAATCAGTTGTGTTGTCAAGAGCTCACCACTTTACCTCACCTGTTCACCCATAGGCAAAACTAGGGAAATAACTGGTTTCTTGGGAGTACAACCCATCTCAGTGTAACTCATATTGTCAGGCAGATGACACCTGTGCTTAATTCATAACACCCTACATGGCATAATAGAAGTTAATTTTGTAGTTTCATGTTTGGCTCCATGTCATATGACTAAACATAGAAACTTGATGTAGGGACAGAATTGTTGTCCCACATGGTAGGCTAGTTTTTGCAGTGTATCTTGGCTAAACATTATGTGTTCAGTTTGGTTGGGCTGTTTTCAGGATTTTGTAGCCACTCAGGCAAGTAATTTGTAAATTTGCCCACTCTGTTAAACAGGAATTTTTTCCTCTCAATTGTAAAGTATCTGACCACAGTTCTGTCTGCACAGCAGAAGTATAGCAACAGAGCTTGTGTAACACAGACTCTCAATACTTTGTATACAAAAGTGATCCCATTATCAGCAAGCTCAGCCAGGTGCATTTAACACTTTAACACTCAGCTGCCTACAGAGATGTAAGAAAAGCATCTTGAGTGTTTTTCTGATGGGAAGAAATCATGTAACATGGAAGTAGTACCTATGAAGTAGTCCTTGGTACAACTAGGATGCAGATTGTTTTCAGGCAGGCTTCTTCAAAGGTTTGGGGAAAAATAAGACCCTAAAACAGATTTTGGGATCTATTGTAGTGTCCATATGAGCAATTTGTATTATTTTTTTATTATCGGCCTTTAGTAAGGAGGGCAATTTGTTTTACATTATGCATTTATTGGAGCTCATCAATGTCTATCGGAGGGTTATTTTGGCTCCTGTGGGGCAATCTTCCATCCTGCTGGTGTATTTTGCATGTTGAGTACCACCAATGATGCAGTCCTTCAAAAAAGGAAGTACTGCAGTCATACTGTATGTAAAATAGCAGTAGCTACCCAGATCTCCAATGCTATAAGTGAAATTACCCCCTCTATTTAAAAGAAGTATGACTCATTAAGTACAGCCCTTCTAAGTTTTGAGTTCCAGAGCAGTGTAGATATGTCTGCATAATTTTTTGATTCCTTTTCTATGCAGATTTCTTTTATTCCTTTTCTATATGCTAAAACCATTTTATTTTCACAGGCCAAGCTTTCAGAAATTTTGAATGAACACAATGGAGAGTTCCACAATCCAGGAAAAGTGACCTTGAATAACTTTGTCAAGGGTCTTGAAGGCACAATGGAGGTAAGTATTAAAGAGTGTTATTGTGATTATACTGACTTAACATGTCAATCAAATTTACATTCAACCTCTTTTTAAACACATCATGTTCAGTGTCCAATGAATGAGCAGCCTCACTTAAAGAGTAAATTTAAGGAACAGGATATACTGTAAAGGAACTGTAAATTAAGAATCCTTGGGCTTGACGAAAAGCAGCATGACTTGTGTAATCTCAGGTACATATACAGCGTTAATGTGGAAAACAAAGATACATGATAGAGATGCTGTAAAAAAATTAAAAAGATCACATCTTCGTTTTGCATGAACAAGAAACCCCCCAAGGGAATCAAGTTTAAGTTAGCTTAAAACATGTTCCAAATCAATATTTTAGGTGGCTCTGTTTACAGGGATATGTCAATTCTTTAAATATTGGTACTAATAACTGCTTATCTAGATTGAGTCATAAATTTTCTCACTCCATGTCATTTCTTAAACAAGCATACTATTTGATTAAAGGCAGAGTTAGACTTTGCATAACAGCGGTTTTCAAAAGATGGGCATACCCAATAGGAAGTGCCCATCCTTTTACAGGCATGAAAAAAAATTACTTGAACTTATTATTGCATTTTTTGCTGATGAAAAATTTTGAAAATTTTATCCTCCTAATTATGATTGTAAGGTTCTTAGAACATGGAGATGACTCGCACTTTCTTCACTAAAGTGACTGACATCTGAGGTAACATGACTCACCTTTTTGCCTCTTTGGTGACTGACAATACTGGCCCAGTGCCTGACATGTGAGCCGTGGTTCACGCAGGATTTCCCTCAGGAGGGGGGGCATGCAATACGTTGAGTGATCGCAGGCCTGAGGAGGGGTCTAAAGGGAGGGGGTGTCCAACTCTCTTTTGGATAATTTTTGAAAGATTTGGTGTCTTTGCATGCAATCTGGTGCCACATATGTTGCCTTTTTAAGTAAAATTTGTGTTTCAAAATTTGTGTATTTTTAGGAACTAAAAAAGAAAAATTGACATCAGTGTGGGAGCCATGGGGAGACAACCCCTCCCTTTTAAATTTTTCGAAAAATTAGATGTCCTTACATGCAATCTGGTGCCACATATGCTACCTTTTGAAGTAAAATTTGTGTTACAAAATTACATATCTTTAGGATCTAAAAAAAAACGGCATCCGTGATGGGGGCCATGGCCCAATTGCCCCCCCCCCGCACTGCATGTGAGTCACATTGTCATTGGCCAATGACCCACATTTGACCGAAGATGCACAGGGGTAGTAGGGTACGTCATTCAATTGACAAGTGCATTACTGTCACTGTAAGCTTGACTTTTGAAAGTTCAATTTTCTTTAAAGAGGACTGATGAAACGTAAGTCTACCTTGGTGGATTGTGGACTCTGGTTCAGCCCACTGCTTCAAGGTGAACAGTGATGATCATGGTCTTTAGTGAGTGTGGGAAAATCTAATTGCTACTATGGTAAACCCTTAGGTTTCTTATCGCATTTTCTTCTAAGCTGTGTGGACCACAGTTCATCTTATGGTACTACAGCATGTAGCCCTCCTTTGACATCCAAGGTGGCATGTCATGTTGTATTTAACTCTTGCTAGGATATATGAAATAGTAAAGGTTCAATTTATGGATACTTAAAAATTATATGTTGGGATGGTGTAAGAGCTGGTTAAAGTAACTCTGAAAAAAACTAAGTGGGTATGTACCCATGGAAGTAGAGCTTACCAAAATATGCCAAAGTCATTATCAAGGGTCTTTTACACATGGTGTGTATAAGACATTAGAAACCCAAAAAATTTGATATCAGGCTACTGGACTTTTTTAGGTCTACAAGGAAATGCTGGAAACATTTCAAAAGAGAAAACTTGATATGGTTTAGTAGAAGTCATCAAAACTCTAAATTTCAGATATTTTCAGCTTACCATGCCTTGACTAGGCTATGTACAGCTTTATTGTAAACACTACATGTGAGCATGTGATTAAGGACAATAAGATTGATTTTCACAGGTACTGTATCTAAATTGTTAAGTTGGTGTAAGTTTCTCAAAATTTTTGCAAGCCCACAGCCTTAGGAAAGTTGGGTTGAGGCCGGGGGGGGGGGGGATAGTGTAATCCTTGAGAAGATTCCTCCCAGGAAATGGAAGATTACCATTGCCTTAATGTGTTTTACTGTATCTCTCCCCCCCCACTCCCTCCCCAGCCTTCCCATCCCTCCAACCCAAAAGAAGCATGAAAGCGTTCACACAAATTTCTTCAATCGTAAAGGTTCTGAAGAGGAAAATGCCAAGTTTCATAATTTTGTCAGTGACAAATCCCTGTTAACCTTTCCAAAGTGATAGATCACATCACTGAAGTCCTTTAACACTGTGTCATCGTACACACAGAATGAAAGTTGTGATAATGTATAAAGAGATTCTTTAGCACTATAGCTCTGCTTATGTTCTCTAACCATAAACAGGAAAAATTAAAAGTTATAATTTTTGTTTATGGAAAACATAAGGGAGCTGCAAGATGAATGGTGGTACTTTGGTAGTATATGCCTTTGAGCTTAATGGATTTCAACTCTATGATATTTAAATTTAACCACCCTTTCCCACCCCACCCATTTCAGGGATTCCTCCAGAAACTCAAAAAGGGGGATTTATTACTGCTAAACCCCAAGTCCAAATCGATGCTGTCCTTTGCCAAAGTTACAAGTGGGTTTGGGGGTACAAAAGCTTGCTTCAAGGCCCCTGTAAGCTGCAATTTGAAGGGTTTTTAAAGGCCATTTATATAAGTTCAAACATTGCTGCCAAAGTGTCCACTTCTTAAGTAAGAAACCAAGATATTGACAATTTTTTTATTTTCTTGGAAATGAAAAGGCGGGGGATTTTACCCTCCTTCTGGAAAGGGAGGACAAGTCCCCCCTTCCCCCTCCCCCCGATGGAAACCCTGGATTTTAACTTAAAAAGGTTTTACTATCATATAAGTTTTCAACTTCTGATGTAACTGCCTCCACCTTCATACTCTTCCTGTTACTTCAAATTCTTCATGGGGGGCTCCTATCCTTATTAACTTCAAGGTCAACACAACAAACTGAAAAAACAAAGGAAACAAAGCATTTCTCATCACTGTGAGGAAGTGATATAATCCCTGCTTACCTCAAGCACACTTTTGGCTCACAAATGTATTAACATAATTTCCTGATATCTCGAGTACTATGCATCTGATTTGAATGGAAGTTTCATCAGATTGCGTAGGTTTAATTCCTCTTTCACTTATGAAAATAAATTTTTTGCTGAATCCCATGCAATTAAGTGTTATCATCATATGGCGTGTACAACTATTATATAAGTTAAATGCCAAGGACTGAGAAAAGTATACGTCATTCAGTATATAAGACATATGAGCGAGCAATCTTTTTCATGTCATCTTTTCATTTCTGTTTTCATTTCTGTATTCCAGTCTAGACATAATTTGCTGCCAAGGACACAATAAGCTGTAAACCTAACAAAATAAACAAAGGAACATGTATACCGGAGAGTGTGCTTTTAGAACTATACATTTTTAATATTGACGGTTGCTGTGTAAGTACATAAAAGAGAAATTAAGTATGATTTATGAGGTGGGCAAAACAGGCTGAATTTGGATTTGTTCTGGCAAGAGCTCATTTTAGAGGATCTTTTTTCATTTCTTTATTCCATCATAGATATAAAATTTATAAATAGATATATGAAACTGACAAAATAAAGGAAAGCGTAAGTGATAAATAATAAAAGAGTACAAGACTAAATTGTGTAAAAGATTTAAAAAAAAATTAAAGATTTAAAAAAAAAAATCCATATTTTAGGAAAATGACAGCTTCGCAGACAAGAGCTTTTGGTACAATTCTTTTGGGACAGTATAGTGTAGTTATAGATAGCAGGATGTTGGTTGGGTGAATATGGTTTTGTTGCACTGAGAGCACAGTACAGAGTAAGGGGAGCTAGATTATTCTAACCTTCAGCTACTGAAGGATGAGAACCACAATGGGCCTGTTCACAGTGTGAATTAACTGTGAGACTGACACTCCAACTCCCTGCTGCAGCTTATGCAAAGAAGGAATGGCTTAAGTCCACTTTCCAGTGATTCTCTGGGCAGTGAATGTTGATCTCTCATGCATGGTTGTCTGGTCCTTTTGTTACCTTAACAAAGGAAGTATTTCAGCAATCCTTGATGATGGGAGTGCAAGCTCACTTCCCTAAGCCTAATAAATCCCCTCTGTATGCACTCAATAGCCCTTTTACTGAAATCAACCATGTGTGGCAAGCTTCTTCTTTTCACACATGTCTGCAACTCAAACTGGTTACCAAGGGAAGGTTATTGTTAGTCAAAATGTCTGCCCCCTGTTGGTAGCTCATTAAGCTGTGTGTGGACTGAGCTAGTTTCACCGAAGTGTGCACAAGGTGAACAATGGCAAACCCTTTCATGTGACAGTAGCCTTCTGATAGAATTGGCGAGGAACCCTAAGAGGGATCATTGTTATTTTTCTATTCGAATACAAGAATAAAAATTGCAGAAAAAATTCAGGATTCTAATGAAATAGAGGAAAAGCATCAACAATAAAAAAAATAGATCAATTAATACAGAAAAAATAGATCAATTCATACTCAAAAAAGGTGATTTTAAAAACCCACTTTGAATGTATGTGGCAACTTAAATTTGTAGACACAAAAGTTGGTGTGGCTTTATATAATTACTATAAGCTGATTTAAGTTTTATTGAACAGAGAGCTAAATTCACAGTGAAGATGATAATCTTTGTACACAGCTGTGAAATTTTTGGCTAGTCTTAAAAATTATTTCATGGAGGAGAGATCTTTTCTGACAACACTTTCATGCTGGAGGTAAGGAACTTTAGAACAGTGGTTCAGGAAAAATTTTAGGTCCACCATCTCGTACTCACGTTCAAAGTGGTACAAGAAAGAAATAATGTACAGTATGGAAAAAGGAGAAAGAATATTTAGTAATTAACCTTAAATCACACCACTGAAGTACAGTAAAAAGCTTATTTTGTAACAATGTTGATTCCTAGGACTTAATTTGTCCCAGCTTTTTGGGTTTTCAAGTGTCTCCAGATCCCATACTGTAGGTAATTAAACTAATATTTTGTGTGAAAACTTTAGGTGTGTTTTTGCTGGAAATTGACACAGGTATTTCGGTTTCTACCATTTAGCATAGGTTTGGCATGTTTTCACAGGATGGAGTAACAAGTCGAAATTGTGGCGATTAAAACTGTAGACAACAGATTGTGAGACAAAACCGTAGGAAATTAAAGGCAAGAAAATTTATATAAAACTGCATGTGTCTAGAGAGTTTCAAAAACACAGGTTTGCCACATTTCCACCCATGAAAACCTGCAATTTCTGTTGTTTTTTTTTCATGGGTGATCCTTGATGGTAACAGCATATAGCTGACAAGTTGACGCAAAAGGAATTTTGTCTATGGGGAGATTTAATTAGGGCAAAATGTCGCTTTCTTTATACAATTTTTGAACTGAATACCTGGACATTGTGCATTACTATATAGTTAAATAATTGGAAACCATATTTTTTAGAAATTTAGCTGGGTGATTTTATTTATTTCTGGGGAAAGAGGGAGTGGTAGCTATCCCTGGCCTATAGAAAAAAAAAAAAAAAAAAACTTGAAGATCAAATGTCATTTTCATCTTCATGACAAGTATATTAAGTAAAGATAGTGGATGATCTACAGTACTGCATGTAGCTGTATTGTCACTAATAAGTACTGCACATTCAGAAGAAAGTATCTAGCTTCATTTGTTGTGTAAATTATAATGCAGATTTACAGGTAGGCCATTTTGTGATGTTCCGATTTTAATAAGTTATTTCTCAGAGAGATAATTATGCTGCTTGACTTGTCTGGACCACCCTGCAGTAAGTGCCTTGCAAATGAATACTGTGAACCATATCGCTCTTTAATTAGTGAACAAAAATCTTGAAGTGAGCAAATATATATTAAAGACCAAATTAAGAGCACTTAAAAATTTTTTTGGAAACAAACTTCATTAGTTACTTTTATGGTATCCTTGAATATGGAGAAGCCCTGACAAAATACCATGTTCAAGTATAGCATCTGTGTATAGGATACAACCATTTTGTCAGCCAACTGATCACCATTTGAAAAGAAAGAGTCCACATGGATGTAATAAATTTGCTTACATTTGGAACCATTACTTGAATTGTAGGTATACAATCGTTGATGATAATTCAGATCTTGGAAGGGCAGTTATTTTTATAATACTAAGGGACTTACAAGTTATGATTAACTTCACTTCAGGTGGCTGACAAACTCAACGATTTAGATCAAATTTGGTTTTTTTGAAAAGGCACAGTATTTCAGAAGGGAAAACTTTACATTGCTATTGGAGAAAAAGCCAAACTTATTGAGACAGCATCTGGAGATCAAACCTGAACCTGCTGGTTGCTTCATTGCCTTAAATGCCTCAGCCTTTGTCTAGTTTGCCATATAGCATTCAAGTAAAGGCGGATAGATGTAGTGTTATTAAGGGGTTTGGCATGTTTCTTTGGAATGGGGTGGGATGGGATGCATACGAGACTCAGTTTTACTTTCCATAAAAAGTTGAGAAAATGTACCTGCTAATCTCTTAAAGGGCATAAGCAGTTGCCCAAAACTTATTCTGAAGTAATGGCTCAATTTCACAAATTTCTTCTTTTTTCTCTTCCAAGTATCTTTCGTGATAAATCAGGACTTTAAATTTTGCTTATTCAAGGTAAACCAAGGAGTTTGTAAAGTTCACAATTCAGTGAGAAAAATATTGTCACATGATTTTCAAGAGCCATTTATGAAATTGGGTAGACTACTACACTGTTGCAAATTGGGGTGTCTGCATTTTCCCTTTAAGATAAAACTTGGAGGTCCATCAGAATCTGATCAAAGAGATCTTCCTGTTTTACAAGGTTAGGTTTACCTGTGTCAAAAGTATTTTAATGATTTTAAGTTCCTATTTATAATATATTGATATAGTTGTTGCACTGGTGGCCATCTTCCTTTTTCTGCCATATTGGTTGACCTGAATCCAAAAGAAGTATTTTAAAAAATCATTTTGGATTATTTGTCATGAAATATATTTCCAGATTTTAAGGGCGACTGCATCAAAAGTATTTTTAATGATTATGTCTCATATTTTTTGTACATTATGATCGTTAGATTGGCTGCCATTATGTTGTTTCCGGCATCTGAATCTCGCCAATACAGTCCCAAAAATGAATTTTGAAATTTTTGTCATAAAATATGACAAAATTTGAAGAGTTGATGCCTCAAAAATATTTTTTAAGAATATTTTCTCTATTATTATTTAATACAAAATGTTCATAATTTTTGCTGCCATTTTGTTGTTGGCAGCATTTTGAAAGAGTGAGACCCAATATGAGCTGTTATCACTTGATTTCGTGTTCATGGGCCCTTAGGTTTCCAAAAAGTATTGGGTCGGAGAGTTGTGGGAGGGGGACTGCCCGTGAGGTGTCTCTGGCCCATGGCCAAGTTCAAGAGATATGACAGTTTGTGTTAAACCAGGATCACCGTGGTGGCCATTTTGGATTTACTTAAAATGAAAGTGCTAAAATGATTGCTAAACCACTGGAATATATGTATTTGTGTCTGACAATCCAAAATTCATTAAAAAAAAACCAGAGAAATAGGCAAAAGCACCCCGAAATGTATAAATATATGTAAAATGGCGGCCATTTTGGATTTTGGTGCACATTTTGAATTCTGGGCAAATTGAGGGTGGTCCAAAAGCTTATTTCAAAGAGGAAGGTTAAAGTTAGCGGAATTCACTGTGAAAACTTTGACAGGAAAAACTGGCTGTTTTTTCCTGGCCTGGACCTGTCTATAAGAATTCTTTGCTGCTTCACTGAAACACCCGGCCAAATGGTCACTCTGAATGCCTTTTATTTATTTACTTTCAATTCACAACAGGTTTCACTATTGATTTGTGGAGATTCCTCCAAGGAGAATTTTAGTCTAAAGTCAGTTCCCTTTTGAAGCATTCATTTCTTCTTATATGTACATATTTATTGGAACCCCATTGAAGCTTGTTCCTGTGAGTTTTATTATTACCAGCTGCCATCATTTCTCTTTACTTTTTGATCTTATCACGTAATAGTGACCTTAGATTCACTTCTGAAACTGACATGGTCTCTTATTCATGGCACACACATACTGCGTCATAGTAGATGTTTAATACGTGATATTAGTTTTTTTATTTATCCAAGCCTGGTATCACAAGTATCTTTATGAATATGCCTCAGTGGGTTATTTTGCATTACTATAATACATGTAGGTTACCAAAGAGTCCTTTGCTGAGGTTGAATTCTTCCCTGTTGAGTTTCTTTTAGTAACAAGGTGATTCTCTGATAACAACTGATAAAACTGAGATGATCTCAAGCAGTGACAAGATGCATCTGTTTGTACTAGATTAAACATCTTTGACATACCCAACATCCAAATTTGACCTAAGCAATGTGATGTTTAGGATGTTTTGTAAATGATTATTTTTTAGAAAATACATTTGATCTGTCAGTGTGTTGAAATCCTTTTGCAGGAACGTTTGTTTTCATGGTGATTTTGGTGATTTTTCAGACTGACTGCATGGCCAAGTGTTTAGAGCATCCGACTTGCAGCTGGAAGGTCTAGGGTTCGAATCCTGGCCGGGTCATACCGAAGACTTTAAAAATGGA
>WURT03139372.1:0-11270 GCA_009936505.3 Holothuria glaberrima | reverse complement strand
CTCACAACAAACAGTAGTTTGCATGTTCAGTAAATGGATTGTGTCTGTTTCGCTCTGGTCAATTTCCTAACCACAGTTCGCAAAACAAGGCAAGGAATCACTAAGCCTTTTGGCTTTCTGATTCTACTGGGGTATGATCATGTTGCAAATCCCATTGCCTAACTTAATTCCACATATAACCAGAATTCTAACCCTAGATCTAGCTAACCCTAATTTCAGTTCAGCAGATCTTCTTTTTAGTGGACCTTTGATCATGTGAACCTTCCATCTGGTGGGATTTCCCCCAATTTTGTATCTCCTTTGACTTATGCAGGAGACCTGACAGAAGCCTCTTTTATTGCTTAAATTTTCTGAACCCATCCAATATTGAACATTTCATGAATGAATAGACCACCTGTAACCCAGATTCATACAATGGATTGGATCAAGCTTAATAAGGTAGTAGTATTACCAGACAAAAAATATGGTTATAATTACAGATGTAGCAGAAGTAATAGTATTAAACTGATTTTGTTAAGTGCTTCCGATATTTTTCAAGTAACAGGACCAAAGTTATAGTTTAAAAGATGACATGGGTGTCAACAGGTGGATCAGGGGGCTGCCATGGAGGGAGGGAAGAAGAGGACATGTCCTCCACTTTTGAAAGTCGGTGGAGAGCAGTGGCATAGCCAGCGGAGGGGGGGGGGTCTGAGCTCTGTCTCATGTCCCTCGAGTCAAATTTATCAGCTTCCATTTATATCCACCGTGACACACTGACGCATTGACTTTGTGTGTGAAAGTTATTGACTGTTTTAGGTCTACTTTTGAGCTAAAAATCCAAGAAGCAGGGAGAATTCCGAAGTGGGGGCTGAACATATTCTTGCTTAGAACATTCGGGAAGTGCCGTTCTCAGCCATCTGGGAGTTTTAAAGCAGAAATTTGTGGTACGCTCCGCACCAACTGATGGGGGCGCTCCGTAAAGAAACATATATTAACATTTTTCATAGATTGATTTTTTTTTTTACATTAAATGAGAAATTGCAGACATGGGATCGATATTTTAAGGCTGGGTACATGCAGCTTAAAACACTCGGAAGTGCCGTTTCCGGCCATCTGAGGGGTTTGTTAAGCCACAAATTTTCTTGTACGCTCCGCGCCAACCGATGGTGGCACTTCGCTTATAGTCCTATAGTATCAGCTAAGTCTGCCCCACCAGTCATACCCTCTGCTCCCCCCCCCCTCCCGATTGAAAAGTCTGGCTACACCACTGGTGGAGAGGGACTCCAATGTATAGTCCCTCCCTCCAACTTTTTTTCCAGAACCCTATGGATCGGACAAGAATAGCCACATGTTTGTTTCCATATACCTTGCAACATAGGTGCGGATTGAATGGAATCAAACTCAAAATAGCAGTAACAGATTAAAATTGTGGGAAAATACAAATGACACTGTAGATCACCTAATTAAAGGCCTTCAATTTGTCCAGGGCCCATAAGTATATACCTGGGATGTGGATTTTTTTCCCCAGGCCAAAATGAAGCAGGCAATTTTTGAAGATTTCCACAAAAATTATGAAAAATAAAAATATGTTAAGTGGGTCACTGTTAAGGTTAGCCTGAGGGTAAAACTTCGTAGTTGAACTCGTATACTTCCTGGAAAAAATCATGCTTAGGCTACTGCACCCGTTAATTGCTTCTAGAGCTTCTCAGTTCGCACTTGGAGGTAGTGTGGTCACGGTCATGCCACCCCCTCCCTCTGCCACACCTGGCCCCCACTTCTACCCCCAAATTTGAGAAGCTGGTGATGCTCTTGAAACCTGATGTGGATAGTGGGTTTATTTTCCAAGCATTTGTTAAAAGTTTTTCTCCATTTATAAGTGAGTTCCATTGTTCGACTGATTCATAGAACTGTAGAACAAGGGAGATAAACAAACCCGACCGTGAGCTGAGCACATATACGACTGGAAATCCGGTCGTACAAACCGCGTTCAATGCTGTGGTTTCAAAACGATTGCATTTTAGTAAAACGAAATACCGCCCTCTTTTCAGTGACCAAGGAAACACGGCTGTGCTACGGGACTGAGGTACGGTATTACGGCAGAGTGAATTTCAGGTGATTTCCTGCTTTACTGTAGATGAATGGGAAAAGGCCTAGCTTAGATAGGTTTGATTCTTTGAGAAAAGTTCCGTTCAACGAATTTTTGTGTTGATGACAAGTAAACCGTTGTAGTAAATTGGCTGGTAGTACTTGGTAGGCAACACAAACACATCTTCATTTAGGCCCTAACGTTAGGCTCAGGCTAATCACCAGCAAACTTACGTGAAGCCTAGAGCTAACGTTAGGCCTAGACTAGTCCGCAGTCAGCAGCTGACCTAGTAAGTAGTATATATGGGACGCTTTGTTTGAGGCTTCCCATACTAGGTCAGCAATATTGAAATTCAAACTTTTGGGCTACCACATCGTCAAAAATTTTTGCTGATCTCCATCTTTCTCAAATTCAAATATTCTCCATGGCAATTTAGTTCTATGGATGATCAATACTTAGGCTAGCCTATGTTTAAGACCCTCCATTCTAAGAATACTTCCACTTTGTGTCCAACATAGGCTATGTCCAAAAATTTTGATTTAGGCTATACAAGCAATACTGTTTTGTTTTTTAGACATTCTGTCATACTGTTTAAATCTTGTTACTAGGACATTCACACTATTGTATGCTAAATAGCGCACATTGCTATTCAATTGTGACATACCTAGGCTAGTCCATAGCTAGTAATAGTATGGTTACGTTCACACATGTGCTTACGTGTACGTAGCAACATTCACTGCAGCAACGCATGCAGACGCAGGATCCCTCAGGGATCTTT
This sequence comes from Holothuria glaberrima, assembly GCA_009936505.3. Classification (NCBI taxonomy): domain Eukaryota; kingdom Metazoa; phylum Echinodermata; class Holothuroidea; order Aspidochirotida; family Holothuriidae; genus Holothuria; species Holothuria glaberrima. Next base: position 8,427 of record WURT03139372.1, on the reverse strand, counting down.
TCCGGGAAAAATTTGTACAGCAATAGCCTAGGCCTAGTTCAGGGAACAAAGTGTACGGGAGAACTAGGCATAGGTACCCTTAGCCCTTGAACAGGACCCATCATTATGTTCCTATACTATACACTCCATTTCTGGGCCCTTGCCCGGCACACACAAAATTTCAACTCATTTGCCGGGACGCATGGGTCCCGTCATCCTCACTTCCTCAAAAAGTTACCTTTTCTCACCAAACTTTACACTGATGATCTATAGCATTATATTTACCAAACACTCAAGTATCTTCCTAGAAGAATCCCGAAAAGTTGTGAATTTTAGCTCAATAATTCTGCTCGTAATGTAAAGTCAAAGTGAAGTTCTATCCCTTAAGGCAGCTTCACACGTGATCTTGTTTTGGGTGAGAGGTCAAGCAGTACGGCAAGAATTTGCCTACTTTAGGATGCCTCGTTTTGCATAGAGTACTGTGAACTGTACGCCTTATATCGCACAGATAGAGCGGACACAGTTTGCTTCACAGTGTCATTGTAACTACCGGCGCACACAGCTAGTAAGCATTCGTTTTGGTATAGGGTATGTGCATCAATTACATGAAAACCAGTGCAACAGTACACTTGTGCAGGCTATTACACTTTTGATACCCTTGTCAACGATCTGCTTTTTCCGGTCATGTGCAGAAGACACATCTAAGCGAGAGATCAAAACTTCAAGGTTGACAGCAACCTGTTTGGATTATTTTGCCCAAATTTGCTATGAAAGTGGTCTTTTTAAGCCATTAAGAAGGTAACTATAGTATGTAAGCAGGATTGAAAGCATTGTGTGCGTGTAAATTGTCAAAGGAATCATGTTATCGTATTTTAAAGCCCTTTTTTGTGGTTTGGCTTAAATGGTTGAAATTTTGTACATACCGGCCAGTGACCGTACTAAGGAGTGACTAGAAGGAGCGGATTACACGGTCACGTTCAGGGACTAAGGTACCCTAGGCCTAGCCTAGGACTAGGGCCTAGCCTAGGACTGTAAATTTTAGTTACTTACACTACAGTAGGCTAGGCCTATCGTAAAGCCTAAGGCTATGAAACAGCTCTTCTTCTTCTTCTTGAAAAATGGTGATACATCCAGAAGGACATTAATACACCACGTTCGCGCCGTGTGATCAGTCAGGCCCTCTATGAATAGGGTAAACTGGGGTAAAAACGCCTGATTTCAGGGTTTTTCGTAAATATCTCTGTACTCCTTGCATACATGTCTCCTTTATAATTTGCTTATATAACATCATGGTTATGATTATGAAATTGATAAGGAAGAATTTTCATCAGTTTTTGACACCAATTTTGGCGGGTGTTTTTACCCAGGTCTCGAGGTAAAAGCGCCCACCCCTATCTTTTGAAAAAAGATGACTATTCCACAGATTCCCCTGTGATAAAGTTATTATTTTCTTTTTTTTTTGATGTAATTTTAAGGAATGCAACCTTAACTACCACAAACACCTCAAGTAGCTATGCCAAACCGGAAGTGACGTTGCACCAAAACAAGTGCGATGGCCTACGAAGTACGAGATACTGTAGTTACAGTACATAACATGCACAAATAACGTAACTTTTGATGAAGTTTTCATGCATACAAAATCATGAACAAACAAAATACATACTTGAAATGAAATATAGAGACTAAAGGCCTATTCTTGCTCTAGGCTACCAGCATAACTTCGTAAAAATCTCTAATGCTGTATTAAATATAGACAGATTTTAACGCCAGTGTCAGACGGTACAGGGTACACTGAATCACAAACTGCTGGTATGTAATACCTATACTAACATGCATACCTACATTCATTATTGTGGTACTGGCGCTTTTGTGCACAGCAAAGTTAAATAAAAAATCTACCATTCAAAAGAACACATTTAAAAGTCTAAAATAAAATAAAACTTGATGGGGTACCCTCATCTGGTCAAATTTTTATTTACTACAGTACCTAAAATTTGTATTTTTTCAGTAAAAAACAGCACGCAACACGCAAAGTGAATTTTCTTAGCTTTTCAACCATGTATTAATTGTCACTTTGGAAGGTGGAGTTTGTTGCCACTTGCTGGTTACTTGAAGGTGTTGTTCAAACAAATTCTGCCATTAATTTCGTGAAATTGGGACCTTAGATAATTCAATGGTACATACATTTCAGCTGTATTTTGGTATCGTTAGGTTTTATTATCCTAGCAGATATTATACTTTAATAAAATATCACATTACTTTCCCGTTTTATTTCCGAATAGACAGATACGATTAGGCCTAGGCCTAAGTAAGTGTAAGTTGTGGGCATAGCCTAAGCTGTAGCCTAGCCTTATACTAGTACTGCGGGTAGTGCAAGGGTCTATACAAAACATGTAACTATAGCAACACTATACTGTTTAATGTAAACTAGGCAGTGCTGCATTATTAATAGGGTAGTAACTTAGTATATTGTTAGTAATGCTGAAATTTATTCATCAGCCGGTATTTGTTTTGGTGTAAATTTGTGATAATTAGCGGGCTGTTGCCAATATACAGTAGCCTACACAGACTACAAAGTAACTTGGCCTAGGCTTAGTGATTTACTCTGCAGACTCTGGACCCCCATTTCTGCCAGACCCCCCCCTTCCCCGAAGTAAGTTAGGCCTAAATGTTAGCAGTAACTTAGTACGGTATATATTTATGCCCATTGCATAGTAGTGTGCAGCCTACATTCAAACATTACATAGCCAAAATACAGTAGGCCTACCAGATCAAGTCCTTGAACAGGACCCATCATTACGTTCCTACGTATACTATACACTCCATTTCTGGGCTCTTGCTCGGCATAGGCTACACAAAATTTCAACTCATTTGCAGGGACGTGCAGGTCCCATCATCCTCACATCCTCGAACAGTTACCTTTTCTCACCAAACTTTACACAGATGATCTATAGCATCGCATTTACCTAACACTCAAGTATCGTCCTAAGAAAATCCCGAAAAGTAGTGCATACTTGCCAACCATTCCATGTTAAGCGGAACTGTTCCGTTTTCTGAGCTTTAAAAGCCATAAAAATCGGAACGTTCCGATTTTCTGACTTTAAATAAGTAAAATATGTACTAAAAATGATCAGGAAAATTGTAAAGCAACAGCTTGGAAAAAACTGACATCAATCTATGCATACACCTAAGTGATTTCCACATATATTGTCAACATTTAGAGAGGAAAAGGGACTCTTGAAATCATCCTCTTCACTCTTCTCTTTTGAATGAACTTTCTGCGAATTAAGTGGAAGGAGAAAATCGCAAGCCTTATAACACAGACCTTCATATGTATGTATGTACATACACTCCTTGTAGATATGGTACATGCATTCAGTGTTGACACGTAGCCTACATATGATCCGTTCATATTGTATCACTGTCACTAGTATTATAGAGGGGTGAAGTTCTCAGAATCTTGATCGAAACCGTAACGGTATGAATTTAAAATGACTTTAAAAATAGTAGTTACCATTAATATTCTTCCAGTGATAGTCTTTGGTATCTAAGATTACATAGACAACGTTTCTGACAGTCGAAAGAAGGAGATTTCAGTCCCGAAATAAATGGTTTGATCCCACAAATAAGCCATTGCTTTATGCATACCATGTAGTGCTAAGAGAAGTGTCTCCCCTCGCAGAGGCTTGTCGATGATCGGAGCATAAAAAATTCCCAGTTTATCCAAAGAATCTCAAAATTTTTACGTGATATGTGCAAAACACCCCAAAGTAACAATCTGCAATACATTTGTAAGCTTTAGTGGGTAGGTTTCTTCCAAGGGCATTTTTGTTCAGAGTAGATAGACACTTTCCATTATCTAATGTGCAGTACAGTACTGTAAAATGTGTGTGCACTAAGAACCTATCCTACGTACACTTGTATCTGCTGTAGTCAAGTTACTCGTAGAGCTATAATGGGTTTGTCATTTTCCAATAATTATTTTTCCATGAGTATATATACAAATGTTTGACTTGTTTACTAAAACATGTTTTCAAACATGGTTTGTTGTATATATTGACCAGATGGCAAATTTATAACAAGAATAATAGAATTTTGACCCTCATATATATCACTGTTACAATAAGGCAAAACTAAAGAAACTATCATGACTCCAGTTTACTCCATTGATCAAAACCCACTGAGGTTGTTGGAACTTGACACCACTCTCAGTCATAGATTTGTTCATACTGTAGGCATGGGGTTGGTGAAGGAAATTATATGACCCCCCACCAGTGGTACTGCCAGGACTTTAGAAGTGAAGAGGGCACCCTTAGGTGAGTGGGGAACTGTCTGATTTTCAACGTGCAGTTTCTGCTTTATTCATGAGATAAGCACAAATGCAGAATGTTTTGAACTTGTTATTTAGATGAACCTCAAATAGTGCTGTTCACTGTTAAGATTACTTATAAATGTTAACCCTTTGAAAATGACTTCCATGACCTCATAGAAATGCTTAAACTCAAGAACTTCTGGGGGCTTTGCCCCCTGGAACCCCCACTGGGGCCCTGCCCCTGGACCCCACCAGGGGCCTTAAGGTGGGCCCCTGGACCCCATCCGTTACGGCGAGCGCGCAAGCGCTCGCCTTGCGCCCTACGGGTGCACAGAGGATCGTACCTAACGTAACATTATAGACAACTATTGCAAATCTCTTCATCCCAGACATTTCCAGTTCTCCCAACTATGCAACTAGTACCTCCTTCCATAACTGTGTAAAGTTCCTCCTTGTGCAGACACAAACCTATTTTATTGCCCATTAAGGCCATGTCCTGGTAAGCCATACGAGGCCATAATGTGTAATCTAGGCACTCTCTCTGCATTGTGTGGAATGTGAGCTTCTCTGCATCTTTTGAAATTTCAAACTTTGCTGTCAATCAAAAGAGCAGTAACCAACTGAGAATTTTAATACCCCCACACTAAAAACATACTTTGGGATGACAAGTATATATGTCTTTAAGTCATCTCACAAACATGTTGCTTTACATGCTAATATAATGTTCCAGCATATTTACTCAAGAAATTTTAGCATTGAATGGAGAATCACATTCATGTTTGCTTTTATACCTCAAATGTCCCACTTTTGTGCCCCAGTATTGTATCCTTACACTTAAGACAGCTTCACACATGATCTTGTTTTGGGTCAGAGGTCAAGCAGTACGGCAAGAATTTTGCCTACTTTAGGATGCCTCGTTTTGCATAGAGTACTGTGAACTGTATGCCTTATATCGCACAGAAAGAGCGGACACAGTTTGCTTCACAGTGTCATTGTATTGACCAGCTTGCAGAGCTGGTAAGCGTTCGTTTTGGTATATGGTACATGCAACAATTAACTGAAAACCAGTGTAGGCTAGGCTATTACACTTTTGTTACCCTTGGATTTTTAAACCATTAAGAAGGTAACTATAGTAAGTAGGCAGAATTGTAAGCATTGTGTTGGTGTAAATTGTGAAAGGAATCATATTATCGTATTTTAAAGCCCTTTTTGTGGTTTGGCTATAAAGTTAAATGGTTGAAATTTTGTACATACTGGATAGTGACAGTAGTAAGGAGTGACTAGAAGGAGCGGATTATACGGTCACATTCCGTGACTAACCAGATCTAACTAGGCCTAGGCAAGGCCTAGATGTCAGTCGTCTAGGAGGTTTCCATGCTTGTTCATGACAAGTGTAAGGAAATCTGTGTGGTGACTTTGTCACTCTTTCATGAGTGTGGCCATGTAGACACATGTATAATGGGGTGACCGTCCACTGTGGGGGCCCATCGCATCCCTGGCGCTGAATGCGCATCTAGCCTGACATTCCATATCATAATGTTGAAATGATACAGTAGTTTTCTTAAATCACAGTGTGCATTCGATGGTCACCCCACTAGGCCTATGGTAATATGTGGAATGTAATAAATTTGAATACTTCCAAAAGCATTGTAGACATATACGCATGCATAAAAAGCAAGTCACCTACATATGGTCATAGCCTATTTGCCTACGTAGCAGGCTGTGCGTCATATTCCTTGTTCAGTCATCCCCAACACCTGCCAAAGTGAAACCCGAACAAACTCTTTTTGGATATTCGTAGAAATATGTGGCCTTCAGACTGGTTGATTGTTAGTGAATATTCACAAGAAGGCAACATCTGTTCCCGTTTAAATCATGCAGTAGCCTACTGTATGCCACCCACAGAGTTAGTATTTCATCGTAATACCCACTCCGTGGTAGTACCCACTAGACGGGTGGTTATGACTCCAGTTATAATGGGACTTCTCAGGTTTCAGTCTAGGTTTTCAGTTTATGACTACAGGAGTACACACGCTCACTCAAAAACAATAGCATGAATATTGAGAGAGTACATGAATAAGTCATATTATGGTAATGGAGTTTGCATCTAAAATAGGACGCAGTCCTCTTCACTTTGGCGGACGGTGGTTTGGAAAGCTGAGGAGCTAAGCAAACAGAGTCCGCTCTGCCTATGTGAACATAGGCTTCTTTGCCATTGAACACAACATGTAGCCTGATTTCACCTTCACACTGCATCTTTTTGAAAAAGTTTGTCAGGGTAAGAGTATTATCTGCAGATGTATCATGTGAAAGAGAGTTGATGGACAAACTTTGGTGAGAAAATATTGTCATTTGAGGGCATGAGATGTTCCTGGACATTTTGGCCGGGGGTGTATGAAAAATTTGTACACTCTGCACAAGTGCTGTGTTGGAGGAGTGTAACAAAAACACAGCACTGTTCAAGCGCTAAGACAGCCCTTGTGCACTGTGTCCACATTTTTCCATCATGGACTGAGCGAGATGAATTAGCGCAGTCATTTAAATGTATGTTTGGTATAGCCTAGGTCTGTAGTGTATGCAAACACTGGTGTTTTGGCTTTAACGAAGTACTGTACTTAAATGTTGTTAATTCCAACATGTGCCACTCCTCCCCTAGACCACTTTGGATTCTCTGAAATGACCCAAAGTTAAAGTGCCTTCACACAGGAGACATTGAAAATCAGCAGCATTGAAAGAAGAGTTAAAGGGAAAATGCAGTCACCCCAATCAGAGTTAGTATGCCCTGTCACTCTAGTTCATGAATGGCCAATTTTGATCATGTGACAGTAATTTGTTAGTTAATTGTGAAATTCAAGGAGAGTCTCTCCTTGCTTTACCTATTTTTTGAAATAGTTATGTTCAAAATGTCTTCAGAGACCGCTTGTATTGATGCGATAAGAGCAGATTTGCGAGAGTTTGCTGATTTTTTGAAGCAAATTTTGAGTAGACTGCCTATTACCTTTAACTACTGTAACTTATGTTCAAAAACTAGCTGATTTGCCATTCAATTGCAACATGTAATATTCCTTAACTTTTTGCACATTGTACTTTTTTGTTATAAAGAGAAGTGGCACAGTCTTTTAACAACCATAGTGTATTGCATGTTACTTGATTCACCCCTGTTTTGTCATTCCTTTTCATAATTTTTTCCCCTCTTTCCCGACACTTGACCGAAAAAAGCCCTATTTTAACAGATTTTTTACCAAGGGCTGCTGGACGACTGAATTTTGCAGGGCTGTCAATTCTCACTCATTTAGCATGTGAGTCACGCATTTAGACGCAATTACATGCTCTCACAATGAAGCATCAGTTTCTCATACAGTGTTTCAATATGGTGTAAAAAATTCCTCTCTTAATGCAAAAGATGTGTTGGGTGTCAGTAAAGCAACAATTCAATTCAATTCAATTCAGTTCATTTCTCATATGCACATACTCATCAACAAAATTACATTCGAACAAAATAGTTTGCATACATATGATGGACACTAAAAAAAATATTACTGTTCATCAAAGCTGGTGACCATGAAATAGAGGAAACATAAAAAGCAAAAAGGAAGAAAAAGAAGAGACAGTTAGAAAAAAGAAGAAAAAATTCTTCTCTGGATATAATACAATTCAGATGAATATTTAGAGCTTAAAGCTTAAAAGTGATAATAGCTTATGAGAAAACGTTTAAGATTTTTTTGAAAAGAACAAAGTGAAGTACTAGATCTTACATTAAGGGGAAGGTTGTAACTGATCAGTTGAATAATGCCTTGGGTTTTTAGTAAGCAGCTTGAGTAATCTATTTTGTAAAGTCTGGAGAGGTTTAAGTACAGTAGCACAGGCTGTGCCATAAACTTCAGTAGCATAAGAGAGCCTACAATACACAAAGTAATAATAAATCTGTATTGCCGTATCAACTGGAAGGATGCTACTTATGTGATGGAAAATACCAATGTACTTAAGGAGGGAGCTACGTAATTCATTCACATGCTGCTTCTGACTAGGGCTCGCATTGGTCGCACTTGCCTAACCCATGCCTATTTACTTCATGGGGATGAGAGACCATATTGTATACCCTGTGATTGTGCTGTCACCGTCAGTCACATTCTCGT
>WURT03139351.1:0-11270 GCA_009936505.3 Holothuria glaberrima | reverse complement strand
TTTTCACCTCCTGAAAGAGAAAAATTTTCTGCATTTTTTAAACTTACTGAATTTTGTCTCTGGAAAATCCCTTTAAAATACACATCAGATAGTTCAAGGATACAACTACAATTTGAGTGTGAATAGGTAAGCAGAAAAAAATTACCAAAATGGAAGCAAAATTAGTTCCAAGACTCACTACAAGAGAAAAACACTGTCAGAACAAATACTCTATTATGCAAGACTACTCAAGAAGAAATTTGGTCCATCATGCAGGATGACCAAACTACTTTCTGCAACTTGTTCCTTTTTTGAAACAAGAATCCAAGGAAAGGTGTTGTGTTATTAATTGAAGCAAATGTACACCAAACCTATGGCAATGCACAAAGAACATTTCTTCAAGAAAATCTATGCTATGAAATTTAAGAGACATTTCATCAAATGCTCAATTTTCTAACAAAATAGCTATTACAAGAATTATACAACATTTTGTGCAAAGATAATAAGTCCATAAACTTCCTACCATTGTTATAGACATTCTAAGAAAATTTAATTACTTTGTTACCTAGTCAAAATACAACTATGGAAATAACAAAATTACTCGTATATGAAATGTTTCACTGTATTTGTAGAAACCTTCCCCAACCCTACCACTGTTTCTATATTATTGAATGTCAATACCCAAATACATCTTGGTCTGTACATATGAAACAATATCTGACAGCATATATGCTTAACTGACCCCTCGCCCTCATCCACTCCTACACCCTCTCCTTAAAATAACCTCCACTCACTGGTCAGAATATGACTCGACAAGCTGCAGAATAATTTTTGAAACCAGGAAAGAGTACTTTACTTGTCCTGGGAACAAACTGGTCTTATGTTACTTTTAGAATGTAAACAGTAAAACAAAGAAGTCATAAAAATACTCACAGTCAAATACTGGGACCCATGCCAATATGGCTGTGATTAAAAATATCAGTAACATTCCTCCTAAAGACAAATACATCCGCAAATCTAAGCTGATTCTGAAAGAACAGTAAGTCACATTTCTAACATTTATAGCTTCCATGTCAACAACAAGATTCAAAAGCTTCTTCTTTTATTGCCTTTTTACAAGGTTTGGTAACATTTTGTCATCTCTGGAGATTATTTTAAATTTTGCACAAGATTTACTTCTACTTTTCTAAGTTCTTTGCAATTCAAAAAATCTGCTATGGATGTAAAAACTTTATCACTTGAAAATGACATATATGGGAAAAATGTAGTTAAGCAAGATTTTCAGTAGATCACAGCCAGCCATGATGTGACAGAATTAACATTTGTTCAGAGGAAAAACTGATAAAGAGAGAAGACAATGTTTACCCTACATTATAGCAGTACACAAATATGTCATAATAATTACATATAAAAAGTAAATCTCCTTAATTAAGAATATTCAGTTCAAAAGTTTCAGAGGGAGGAATTTGTGCAGTATTGCAAAAAATTTGATGATCTTAAAACTAAACGCCAATCTGGGTCACAATCTATGGTTGGAAAACCACAGGAAAACAGTTCTCAGATTTTCCACAGAGAACCAAGCAGAGCTGCTAAATTCTCTCCAGGGAAAATAAAAAGCTTTTCAGGGCCCAGGTGATGTTTCATAAAGGGTTAAGATCGGTCTTAAGTTTGATTTCAATAGGAAGATTGCATGATAGGTCAAACTTATTACTGATCATAACACTTTATGAAACAGGGCCCTGGTCATATATGCATACACAAAACTTTATTTTTCTTAGCTTGATCTAGGAGAGCAGTGTGCTATCTTTTTGCTTGTAGACCCATACAGCATCCACAAACAAAGTTGTGACAAGACTGCACTACTTCTAAAACACTCTTTGAGAAGGGAACTTTTGTTTTGGCGAATGGATTAAAAACAATGTCACATGTTTTTGAGGACATTTTATGGGGTGAATGATTTGGAGTATTGCAGGGAGGGGGGAGGGGGATTCAGTCCTCAACTGAAGGCACATGGTCAGCTTGATTCTGCAGATCAGTAGCTACTGAAAGTGGTTGTATAGCAGACAGGTTAACTGAATATATTTGTGATGAGAGCAATTGCACCAGCTCTCCTAATGAAGGTCTGAGAGCCTGACAGCCTTCTAATATATTAATACATATTATGCTTATGTTGATACAACCAGCACCTCATGAATATTAAATTACCTGTAAATCACAGACGTCATCACAAATTGCATGACTAGACTTGTGACCTGAGAACCTATCCCAAAGAAAACTTCCAACAAGTCTTTATATGATGACGAATTGGCAGTTGTGGTTATGTTGTCACTCAGCTTGCTGTCAAAATACTGCAAAAAATGGAAAAGAATACAAACAAAATGATATCAACAAAAAAAGTTGCAAATTCACACCACAATATTTTAATTCTGACTTTCTCGTGATTTTATGTAAAAAGTTCTCAACCCTGTTCACAGTTTCGATAAAGCTAATACATAAACAAATACTTTTACAAAGCGAAAGTGAAAGGTCCTGAGAAGTGTGAATTTGTGTAAAGGGATCTTGCAGTTAAGGTTCAAAGGTCAAATTTCATAACACAGTGGTTGTTGTGATGGAGAAACAAAGGTCATATGCAATACAAATGCGTATGTGCACATCATACTGATACTGTACAAGGTGAAATGTAATAAAAACCTGTTTAAAGTATATGAGTGTCGACCTATACTAATGCATGCATTGGCTTGTTTGCCCTCCAGGGCATTTGGTTGGCCAGCAACATTTAGCTATAAACCCATATGACCATGCAAACTCCATATACATGATGTGTAGTATATGTCATCTCACATTTTGTAATATCTCCAAATTAGATGTCACCCATCTGCTAGCCATGCAGTGCACAATTCAGTGACAAACTCGATTGGTTGCATGTACTGGTGCATGTCCATATGTTTCATCAAGTGGCTTGGCCATCTAATGAGGACTAATCTGTGACATAGAGGTAGGAAATTATTCTTAGCCAGGGGGGCAGAATGTTTTAAACTGACATCCTGTAGAAGGGGTCTAAGTCCTTTCTGAAAAAATTTTAAAACAAATATCTGAGAGTCCTCACATGTCACTTGATGCTACAATTTATCTTTAGAAGTACATTTTATTTGAAAAAGTTTGATATTTTATTAAAATTTACTTCATTCCACAGAAGGGACAAATAAGGGGGGTTTGTCCTTGATAAGAGGGGGCATATGTTGCAGTCCCCACACTTAGGATTGGGTCAGACCCCTCTAAGTGTACATATGATCTGTGTTCTCAATTGCACATTCTTTACATACTGATCAATGCTACTTCCTACCAGTTAACTGAAGTATTTACTATCAGTACACCTGTGATGACAATGTACACCCTTGTTTGTGTCTCTTTTGTCTAATTTGCCCTTCACTGATTTTTTGTGGTTTTTAATTTGTATACTTTAATTTTAGTCTATTTTTCATGTAATCCTTTTAAATGTCACCATAAACATTCCACTGTGGTTTTTTTCTTTTTTTTTTTTAGTTAAAATTTGTATTCTTTCCACCTTTGAGATATGCCTGTTCCTATCATCTGGCATTTTTCTTTTATTGTGAAATGCTTTTGAGTATACCCTAACATGAAAAGGGTCAGGGTTGGACAAATCCCTGGCCCAACAGCCCGGGACGAGTAAAAAATCACTCGGACAAGTACGGCGCTCAATATTGCGGCCCGCCGGGCAAGTACCCCGATCTTCAAATTAATTGTGAAAAAATGAGTTATATAAAAACTGCTACATTTGCAATCTCAGTGCCCACTATATTTATCCTTAAATAGTTCAAATGTCACTAATATTCACACATTTCCAAGTCACAACAAAGTAAAAATCCAAAAAGCCATGAGCCAAAATAAGTTCAACACTACGACAGACTTTTGTCATTAGCACTGGCCGATTGGCCCTAGTGCTATGTACGCTGTGAACACGCACGCCGCACGGTAGTATTCCTCGCTGCCGTGAACTAAATCATTGTGTACTTTCACTGCACTTTCACTTCAGTTGTATACTATACAGCAATGTGTAACCAAATGCAAGTAAAACAAATTTTATTATCTTTCATCCCCATCAAAAAACTGCTCCTCAGGTTGATTTGTTCATTGATGGAAATAAAATCTCTTGTGTCAGTGAAACAAAATTTTTAGGAATTGTTATTGACAGTAACCTTAGCTGGAAATGTCATATCAATAAGGTAGCAAGTACAATATCAAGGAATGTAGGTATTATTTACAGACTGAAAAATTTCTTTCCTCAGCATATCCTTCATTCTCTTTATACTACATTGGTCTTACCTCATTTAAATTACTGTGCCATTGTCTGGGCTAACACATATCCTTCTATTGTTAATCGTCTTTTTGTTATTCAGAAACGTGCTGCCAGATTTATTTTGAATACTGGCTACAGTCTTAATACTTTCAATCTTTTCACAGAGCTGCGAATGCTCAGTTATTTTTGACATTCATAAATACCAGTTAGGAATCTTTATATTCAAGTATAATAGTAATTTACTTCCCTTAAATTTTAGAACTATTTTACAGTTACTGATGATGTCCATAACTATAATACATGAAGTAATGGGAAACTCTACCATAGTAAGGCAAAATCCTCTATTTATCAAAATACTGTCAGGATAAATGGCCCAAAATTCTGGAATAATTTAAATGCTTAAGTTCGTACGTTACCCAACCTTAATTCTTTCAAAAGAGCATTTAAAGATTATTTATTGAGTAATAGAATGTGATACTTCCCCTTCTTTTTGCCCTTTGCCAATTGTTTGTATGCTCTAGTTGGGTGGGTTTAGCTTCTTGTAGTAAAGGGTGGGTATTTTGATTTGGAGGGGAGGGGGGGTTGAGGGAAAAAGGATTTTTTTTGTACTTGTAATTGCTTGTGCTTGTGCTCTCTTTTTTCTTCTTTCCATTTTTTCTACAGGTGGCCTGATCTCGATAAGCTCTGTTTTTATCAGGTCTCCTCCACTGTATTTACAATTTTTTTACTATGAATTGTTGTTTATGCATACATGACCTATTTATCAACTTACTCTGTTTTTCATTCTGTGGCAATTTAACTGTATCGATCATTCTTGTATGCTATGTGTCATTAATTGCAGTGGAAATGAATGAATGAATAAAATATTTAGTCTATGTCTAATAATGATGAATAAAGTTATTATAAATTGACTTTCAAATGCATGTCACTATACCTTCACAAATTGCCCTCCGGGCAGGACCAAATGGTCTCGCGGGCCGGAGGTTCCCTATCCCTGGTTTAAACCATTCTCGCAACTCCGTTGAAAATTCTTGTAAAACACGGCGTTTGTCCCACCGAGTTCTCCTATGCATTGTTTCTATACTATAATAAATTGTGCATTGTTTCTACTATAATAAATTGAATACTCATTGGGTATGCATTCAAAACTTTCAGCATAATCATGTTCGATCAGACACCGATACACCTTCCAATTTAAAAGTTCTCGCATTTTACATTAATCTTCACACGCTTCCGGCACATCTAATTTTACTAATAAGCAATAGCAACTTTCGCGATCATTGATGGTTAGGCCTACGGCTTCAGTGATTTTCCAAATAAATGTTTTCCTGTTCACCCTTCACGGGGGGTTAACATTGACACATAACACACAAAACAAAACAAATGCCATAGAGCAGCTTACAACTCCCGGCAATGGTCGAGACTTTGAGCAAAGGAAATTTTCTTAGAGTTATATGTGCCAACTGATAATTGCCCCTCCCCCATGAAACAATGTGGCATTTTATCATTTCCTCAATCGCAAACTGGAATATCCCCATTGAAGGAGCCGCACACTAGCCTGAAAATAAATTGATATCATGACGACTCGATCGAATCATATTAATTCATATGACCAGTGGTCGAATGACCCAGTAAACCTAGGCCTAGGCTGAAAATTTGACATTATTGCGAAAATATACTTGACAATTACCAGATTTCCTATTAGTTCATACTTTATAAACAATATATGACACTTGTGAGATAGAGGGGATAATTTGCCCAAATTAAGAAGTATTTCCTATTTATGTCATATCGAATAACGTTATTTTTTGAAAATTGAAGACCATGCTTTGAAAACTTTGGGGGGGGCAGGTGCCCCCGTGCCCCTATGGCGAGCCGCTAGTGGCTATATGTATATTGCTATAATTGCTATATATAGTAGGTCGAAATATGGTAGATCGAAATATAAATGAAAAGGTCGAAAGTTGTATTAACTGTTCGATCATGAAATTGAAATCATTCCAAAGTATTGGCATAGCCCTAATAAACAAGGGAAAGAACAGAAGAAATAAATTCAGAGAGAAAATTAAGTCACGACCGGGACTCGAGCCCGGGTCTGTCTCATACATGTACTACCATGAAACCCGTTCTTTTTCTCTAAGTTCTGACGCACCTAAGGGTATCTACAAACCATACTGTTCTGAGAGAAATCTACCTTTCAGTAACTCAAGATCCTCTCAGGATTACTATGAGCCAGGATAGTGATATACATGGCAATATGACCAACACAAATAACATTGGATGTATCACTTAATCAAGTTATCTTAGTGTTGAACAATTTAATGATTTTTTCAAGTAATGGTTTCAATAGTTTTCATCTTAACAATAAGAGTCTCATTCCAAACTTCGACAATTTTTATGATTATCTTTTGCTTTTAAATCATAATTTTGTCTGCCTAGGCTTTACGGAAATTTGATTCATGTAGTAACTCCATGCTTGGTTTGAGGAAAACACCTCTCCTTTAATTCACTTAGAAGGTTATTGCCCAATTGTTGAAAATCATCTTCTGGATAAAAATGGGGCAGGCCAGTAGTCAAGGAGGCCAACGGGGTGGGGCGAACCCCCCCCCCGAGAGAAGTTTCAAGTTGCCATTGACCTAATGCATTTTTACAAATTTGGCCCCCTGAAAAATTTTCCGCCCTGTGGGAGCCATTTTGTCCTTTTCAATAACTTATCTGGCTACGGGCCTGAAGACTTATCTGGCTACGGGCCTGAAGACTTATCTGGCTACGGGCCTGAACTTGGAAGGAGGCTAGCTTGTGCCTCTTTATAAGGAATGATCTCGTACTTCAAGTGCGACATGATTTTTCCTTCGTAGAAAATGATCTAGAAAGTATTTTCATTGAAATGTCAATACCAAATGTTACCAAAAGGGTGGTTATTGTGGTAATTTATCGACCACTCACTGGGAGTTTTGCAAATTTTCATTTGTGTAACATCTTAAGCGACATATCTTCACATTATAAGGAAGTTTTTTCATGGGGTACTTTACTAATTTTTTTTAAGCCTACTTCAACCGAGTTTTAAGCAATATTGCGTCCTGTGGTTTCAGCCCATGTATAAGTAAAATCAAGCAGATTTTGAAATAGCTCTAAATCTTTGATTGACAATAAATATTCTTACCAGTGTGAACCATATTGATGATTGCATAACGGTCGAAAAGTCTGGGATTTTAGTACCTGATGTTACTGATCATTCCCTAATTTTTATTCATACCTCCATTCAGTCAGAGTAGTGTACACAATTGTCAATGTAGGAACTATATTCAAACGTTCAGTTTTATTTCATCCATTTCACTTGCCAGTTGAAATCATATTTAAAGGAAAAGTGACGTCAACATACCATTTGATACCTTTCTCGCTACTTTTCAAGAAATTTATACTAGTCGTTTTCCTTTAATTGAAATAGGTAAGAGAAGGAAGAAAAAACAACCTGGAATCACTATGGGTATACTTCAATCGATCAAATGTAAAACTAAGCTCTATAAGCGTTACCTCAAACAACCAACTCAAGCCTTACAAAGCACACTTAAAAGGTACCGTTACAAATAAACTCATATTATTCGTCTTGCAAAAAAAAATGCAGTACGGTACAAGGATTTATTTCAGTAACAAATAAAAAACGGTAAAAACGGCACTTAACGTACGCTGCAAAATATAAACGACATTCTGCATAACTAGATAGAAACGCTAGTTCTTATCCGGATAAATTCATTAATTGATTGCGATAAGTCTTTTACACATCCAATAAGCAATGATAACGCATTTCATGACTTCTTTATAAAGCCTTCGCTTGCTGAAGACATTCCTTACGTTTGTCGCATGGCTGAAGACATTCCTTACGTTTGTCGCATGAAAAAACTATTTAGCCGGTAGTAACCTTTTTTTCTTTATTTTTTCTCACCTGTTCACGATGAATTTGTAAAGATCGCCTTTGATTGTTTGAATCTGGCACAAAATCAGCCTGCAGCGAGGGTTTGCATCCTGCCATTGTTTGAAAAGTAATCCCATTCATCTCAAAGCCTCTCTTACATATTTTCAACACTTCTCTCACGCAAGGCATCTTCCCTGAAAAGCTGAAAGTGGCTAAAATTGTTCCAATATTCAAATAATGTGATCAAAATTTGTTTGTTAACCATCGTCCAATTCCGTTGTTGCCCTGTCTTTCTAAAATTCTAAAAAGGCTAGTTTTCAACAGAGTCAATTGTCAATATGGTTTCCGTCCAGGTCATTCTACCGAAACACTTATTGCTGATGCCCTTGACAAACTGAACAAAGCTATTATTGCAAATAGTCAGACTTAATTGGTATATTTCTAGATTTATCAAAAGCTTAGTGACTTGTAACGTCGCCGTCAAGGCTGTCCAAGATTTTCCAACTTAACAACTAAGAGATGAGATACACGGCAAGAACAACGCAAAAAATCGATTTAAAAATTACCACTAATCTATTTCCTGTCTTTCTCTCTCGCCTTCTCTCTTTTCATATGTATGCTTCCGTTTACAACATGTAGACTGTGTGTAGCTTTAGAGATAGTCTCAAGCAGTAAAATACTCTCTTAAGTTCTCGCGAAGCTTAGAATAAAACATCAATAAGAACATACCGTATCTTACCTGTACTTACAAATTTACTCGGGTGATCCATTAGACAATATAAAAGAGTGACTCCCTGCTTAAACAAAGAGGATGAAACCCTGACAAAAAACACAATTCAAGTTTTCCCGGAGGAGCAACGTCCGACTCAGAAGCTTAGTGGAAGACTTAGACTCACAGAGGTAGGTTTTTCTTGACGAAGCTACGGAGACAACCAGCAACCAGGACCAGTCTCCTAAAATTACGGGCTTTTATTTAGAATTTCCCCCAGCGACGAGTGAACGAGGTCCTGCCCATCCATGATTGGTTGATTGGTTCGTCCATGATTGGTCATCTTTAGGACCAATGTTACTATTCCCAGGGTTCTGGACACAAGGCCTTATAGTCCCCGACCATACCGCCCATGTGTGATGAATACTTCATCAAAACCAACTCCATTAAACACCTTTATACAACTTAACCAACAGATGGCGCTCTGAATCAACCTACACGATTGGCATACATTTCGTCACAGTATTTTATTATTGCTATATAATATTTATTACTATTACATCATTACTCTAACACTACTCACACTCAATTGGTTTAAAAGCTATGTGACTTGCAGGAGACAGTACACTCACTTTAAAAGTGCTGACTCTGATCTGTCTAGTGTTTGTTTTGGGGTTCCCCAATGCTCAATTCTTGGTCCACTGAGGGTGGCGCCAGGGGAGGGGGAACAGGGGGCTGTAGCCCGCCCGTCGGGGAAGTACAGCCCCCCCCGTCAGGGAATTTTTCCCATTTCGTCGGGGAGCCGGACTGAGTGAGCAAACAGTGTACACCCCGACGAGGGCTTGTTACCCCGACGAAGGCTTGTTCCCCCCGACAGTCTATCCATTTCCAACAATAATAAGCAAAAATTTCAATAATAAAGGTGAAAATTTTTCGCGCGCTTCGTGCGCGACAGGACTGTCTGTCTTCGCTTCTTTTGCCGACCTTCACCCAGTGAAGGCTAGTTGCTCCCGCGTAATAAGTGAACAGCCTTCTCCGCAGTTTGTATTTATTTAAGAAAAAACATTTTTTGAGAGAAAAATCAAGTTCAAGAAAATGAAAATGTCACAAATGCAGGTACTGGCATGGGAGTAGGGTGAGGGTCGGAAATTTTTGATCGGTCACTAGGCCCCCCTTCTCGGGGAGCTTAGACCCCCCAGGGGGGAAATCCTGGCGCCACCCCTGAGTCCACTCCTCTTTGTTATTTATGTAAATGACATAACATCTGTTTCTCAAAGGTCTTCACTTGTTTTATTAGCTGATGGTACAAACTTTTCTGATCATAACGACCCTTACCGCTTGGAAAATACTGTTTGTACTGAATTTAGAAATTAGTGTAATTGGTTTTCGGTAAACAAGCTATTCGTAATTATCAGTAAAACAAAGTTTATGGTTTTTAATAACTGTAAGTGTAACAATCATCACAATTTCAACATAATTATAAACAGTGACAATCTTGATTTAGTTAATAAAATAATATTTTTGGGAGTAATTATTGACTAAAAACTAACCTGGCATGAACATATTCATGATTTATCCTCCAGTGTTGCAAAAGGAGTCGGTGTTATTGGTAGGCTCAAATACATCCTTCCCGGAAGTGCTCTTCGTACCTTGTACTTTAATTTATCCACATTTACTCAGCAGCACTGTGTGGTCCAGTACCATTTTGTTCTTATACAAAAAAGGGCTGTTCGACATACTTGTCACTCTGGTCCACGTGATCACACTGGTCCTCTTTTCAAAACGCTTAACTCATTAAGACTTCACGATATAATCCATGTAGGAAAAACCTCGTTAACCTATCACTTCACTCACATGTTACCACATGCCTTCCCCAACTTTTTCACAACCAGTGCCTATGTTCACAACTACAACACACGTAATCCCCAGCTTCTATACATTCTTATTAAATAGCACGTCTCATAGACAATGGAGTAGGGAAAACAAGCCAGTGAGCCACAACTGGAGAAAAGGCCGTGGCCGGCTCGACTGAAACCAATTGGTTAACTGAGCAGTGAAACCTCATCTAACTAACTAAAAAATCTCATCCTCAATTAAGTCTTCGGCATCCTGACATTACCGGGATATCTTTGAAATACCCTACCCAAGACTGTAATTGACAGTCCAAGCTTCAGATCTTTCAGGTATAACCTGGGTAAACTATACCTAAGTACTTAAAGACGTTCAATTTTCGGGAGCCTTTGTCTACTCTGTTGTGTGAAAGCAGGCTATGTATGAAGCAATGATGGTGCTGTGGGTGGATGGGGGGGGGGGGAGGGTAGGTGAGGTATTTTGATAGGCTTTTGTTGTTT
>WURT03139340.1:0-11271 GCA_009936505.3 Holothuria glaberrima | reverse complement strand
TTTAAACGTGTTTCCAAAGTGGGGGCAAAAAGTGTTTAGAAAAGTGTTTAATTCATAAACACTGTTTTTACAGTGTATATATATATATATATATATATATATAAATCTGGATCCCATACACCTTTGCTTCACGTTCCTTCCTTAAAAAAAGTACATTAGGTCGACATTTAAGTGAAGACCTAATGTTTGACCGAATATTTCAACCCTGTCTGCATTCACTCTAAGTACAATAATGCCATATTTTATTTATTTTATTATAACTTGTGCGTACGTCAAACAGAGTATAGATGCCATAGATGCCATATATACTGTTGCGGGCGCTGTTGATGTCTAAGATGATATTTCTACTTGAATTTTCCAGTGTCTAGATGTACAGATATATTTAAATGTGTGACTGTCGACCTAAGGTCGCGTTTTAACGAATGTCAACCAAAGCTGTAATTCACAATTCTTTATATATATATATATATATGTGTATATACATACATATGTAAATTATGTAAATTTAGGTCGAAAAAAGTAGTAAACAGTGCTAAAGGTTTGTGAAAAAGTCTACGACGTTTCGGGCTGCCGAAAACCGTCTCATTACGAAACTTGGAACCTTGTCCCCACATGGTTTGAACGTGAGACTTGAACTTCCATAAATCAGTTTTTCATTGCTTTGATGTTTACCTTGTTAACTGTTAGTTACCTGTGTTCACAACTTTGGGCACGAAGGGACCAACAACTTTGGGCACGAACAGACCTATAGCCGGCATGGTGCTTGGATTTGTTCCTGCCCTTTTTCTAATTTGTACGTTTGGCCGTGCATTTTTTAGCACACCTGATGAAGGGTTTAGACCCGAAACGTCGCCGACTTTTTCACAAACCTTTAGCTTTATCGACTACTTTTT
This sequence comes from Holothuria glaberrima, assembly GCA_009936505.3. Lineage (NCBI taxonomy): Eukaryota > Metazoa > Echinodermata > Holothuroidea > Aspidochirotida > Holothuriidae > Holothuria > Holothuria glaberrima. The sequence continues at coordinate 10,378 of WURT03139340.1, read as the reverse complement.
TCGACCTACATACTTTATAAGTGCTCTGCAGTAACTTTGACCTTATATATAAATGTGTATATATATACATATATATATTTACCGAAGTACCGCGTTGCATAGGGTAGAAGCACAAAGATGTCGCTTGGATACGCAATGAGTATAATTGTTTTTTTTTAAATGTTTCGGGTTTAAACCTTTCAACAAGGTACGAAAACGTGCAACTAACAAGACAAGAAAGATAACACAATTCTTAAGGATACGCTCAACTGAATATGGGAACCAAACAGACTTGGATGAGGACAAAGTATATTGAACTTACTGACCAAGGACAGGCGTAAACAAAACACAAAGAGCCGTCTACGGGGAAGAAAGGGGTATTAGAGTTAATCGAATTTGGGAGTTAGGCCTGATATATATATATATATATATAGGTCGATATAGGTAGTAATAAGTGCTAAAAGTTTGCGGAAAATTTCACGACGTTTCGAGTATAAACTCCTCATCAGGTGGCAAAGATGCAACTGAACAACAATCAAATAGAAGTAGAGAAAGCACACATTGAAAAACGGCACGAACAGATCGGTTGCAAAAATTGAAAAGAATATTACCAGTTATTTAGTTCGGGCTTCCCATCCACTACAGCCCACAGAAAACACCCCAGGAATATTCCCCTGTAATCGCAGTAGGTGCAACACATGCCCAGTAGTTGGCAAAAACTCCCTCGTGAACATTTTGGGTCCCAACGGTAACAGATATACTGTTAACCAACACTTTACCCGTACTTCCACTAATGTGGTTTACATTTTAGTTTGTGGACGTTGTAACTATCTGTATGTGGGAGAGACCAAACGTCGCCTCGCTGACAGAGCAACTGAACACCTCAAGTCCATCGAACAAAACCCTCAAGGTCATTCTGTTGCTACACATTTCAATCCCCATCACCTTGTTCGATAAAGGACCTAGCAGTTACCGCAGCCATAATGTGAAGAGATTCCGACCTAGAACGCCTGACTGCCGAAAACTGGCTTATCATGAAGCTCGGAATCCTCCCACCACACGGTCTTAACGTCAGAATGGACCTTTTTAACTTGCCCCCTTTTTAACTTACTTTCTGCCAGTTTCACTCAGCCCTCATATCGCTGTTTTTCTACCGTGTCATTTTCAATTTTTTCAACCGATCTGTTCATGTCATTTTTCAATTTGTACAACCGATCTGTTCGTGCAGTTTTTCAATGTGTGCTCTCTCTACTTCTGTTTGATTGTTGTTCAGTTGCATTTTTGCCACCTGATGAAGAGTTTATACTCGAAACGTCGTGGAATTTTCCGCAAACTTTAAGCACTTATTACTGTTACTACCTTTATCGACCTACACATTTCTACAGTGCTCCGCAGCATTTCGACCCTATATATATATATATATATATATACATATATATATATATATATACAGGCGGGTTCATAACTTATTTTAAGGGGCACCATGTCGGGGCGCTATGTACATAAGAGGATGGTTGTGCGAGGGGTGCAGGAATTTTGATACTTAATAATTTTATCTTCACTCACTGCAAGACTTTTGTAGAAATATGGGCCTAAAATAAATCCAATGCAAACTAATAAATATATTTTGGGTAATATAGCTTTGTCCGTAACAAATTTGGGGTGGGGGAGTGTACCTCACTCCTTGGGCCTACCCTGATACTATAACGCCCGTGACGCCTATACTTTGTATTATAAAATATGATATAGAAACTTAAAACATAACTCAAAACTCGATGAAAATATCACCCAAAATATATGGTTGTATTGATAGGCTGTAGCATAGGACAACAGTATCGCTATGGCATGTTGATAACAATTGAAAAGTTAATTATGTATCGAGTATTTGAAAGAGACATTTTTATATGAAACAAAATATTTCGTGTTTCAGGACTTAACTGCACGTGTACAGCTTTTAGGAATTAGTTTGCTCATTACATTAAGGTTTCTGAATATCTTAAGAAACCTCGGGCCGTAAATGTAGGAATGCGTCTCTGATTTTCTGATTCACGAAAAGAAGGATAAGAGAGCCTAATTGAAACTAATGGTTAAATGAAAGCACTTTAAGCACTTCGAAATTTTAATACATCGGGAATAGCTACTTGACACCTGTACTGTCGATGTCACATCATCACACACAGCTGCCCTGCAAAGCCTACACCTCGTGCTAAGGAGAATGCCTTCTGATGGCACTAGTCGGGGTAACGACTATAACATACGTTAAGTTGAGCATGTCGCTTTCCCCTCGTGGAGAGGTAAGCAACTAGCCAAAATGATGCACGTGCCCCTACATCCGGGTTAGCGTGAATATGATTCTACCTCGCCCATAGTACAAACGAAATTGAAAGTATTATGGAAAAAACCCTTTATGCTTCTGTTTCCACTATGTTTGGACATCATGATCTGGTTCTAGAGCAGTTTCAAAAAAGAAAAAAAAAAGTAAAAAAAAAGAAAAAAAAAAACAAGTCTTAATAAATTGTCAGCCTCTTTGTTTATTTTATTCAAAGGGTAGTGGCATGAGGGGCTTAGTCGTAGTTCCCGAGAAAAATCTGTAATACCCAACTTCCGGTGTATACATCAATGCAAAGGGGGCAGGAGGCAAGAAATTTTACAGGCGCTTAGTGGGGATGAGAAAACTTACAAAACGTGAGTCAATTGTTGATGGACATAGTTTCCTCCATAATTTGGTTCAGGGGTACGAAATACCTTTCATTTGTTGCCAAATTTTCTTTTCTCCCTTCTCGCTTATCAAATTACAAAGTTCATAGCGATAATAATGAAAAAGGGCAAAAGACAAGACTTACTGAAAAGAAAAATGACAACGAACGCAGCTGACACGGGCTGAGAGGGTTATTTTCCAAAATACTGGTTTTAGGAGACGGAATACATTTCGTGACTCAGTATTTAATGAACATTCGTAACCACCTGATGATCATATGTAAGGCTCTTCTAGTGCGCTTTCTACGCACCTATTAAATAGCGTGCGTGGCAATCACACCCCGCATAGGAATCATACACAATACCAGTAGGTAGTCGTGTGCAAATATGTACGGGGCGGTGGCGTAAACCAACAAAAAGCAGAAAAGCAAGGGCGTAGGAAGCGGGGCTGGGGTGTCGCCCCCAGCGAAAATTGTGGGGGAGGAAGTATGCTTTAGCCCCCCCCCACTTTCCAAGGACGAAAACCCCTTATTTGTCTCTTCTCTAAGAAATGTCAAAAATTTGCAGTAATTTACCTTAAAACTTTTCAAAACTCGCGTCTAAGGACCCTCAAATATCAAAAGTATTCCAAAGGGGAGGGTAGTTTGGAAAAATGCCAAAAACTTGCAGTAATTTAAGTAAGAAATGTCAAACATTTGCAGTTGTTTACCTTAAAATTTTTCCAAAGTGATGCACCAAATCGCATCTAATGACCCTTAAATATCCAAACATTTTCCAAGGGGAGGGGGACACTCCACTTTGGAAAAAATGCCAAAAATTTGCAGTAATTTCGGTAAGAAACGTCAAAAATTTGCAGTAATTTTAGTAAGAAATGTCAAAAAATTGGCAGTAATTTACCTTGAAATTTGTCCAAAAGGATGCACCAAATCGCATCTAAGGACCCTCAAATATCCAAAAATTTCCTAAGGGGGAGGGGGAACCTCTTCCTTTGAAAAAATGTCAAAAGCTTGCAGTAATTTAAGTAAACAATGTCGAAAATTTTCAGTAATTTAAGTAAGAAATGTCAAAAAAATTGCAGTAATTTAACTTAAAATTTGTCTAAAATGATGCACCAAATCGCATCTAAGGACCCCAAAATATCCAAACATTTTCAAAAGGGGATATCCCCTCCCCGTAGACCCCTCCCCAAGGACGGCGATCCGAAAGAAGGTTCAGCCCCCAGTCTCGAACAGCTTCCTACGCCTTTGCAGAAAGGGCCCCCCTCTCGCTCCCACTAAGAAGCCCTCTCCACACCAAAAAGGCCGTTTACTCCCCTGGAGTGACGTCTTGTGCTAGAACAAACTAATTCCCCGCATGAATATGAAACGAATGGGCGTGGAGAGCGTGCTTACCGTTCTCTACAATTGCAATAACATATAAAATGACCTTATGCCTAACAATTTTGTGTAATTGCTTTGTAACCTTGCTGGCATGTTAATAACTTTGACCAATCGGATGATCCATAGAATTGTCTCAAACTCTACAATTAGCCGACGAAAACGCTTCCTCTAAAAAGATTCTCACTTTGCCCATTCATTTTTAAATTGCCATATTCAGTTGTCGAGTACCTCTTGGTTCTAGTACGGGCATATAGGTGAGAGGCATCCTTTGTCACGCAGCCCGTATTCTTGGTGGTATCAAGCATGCACAGTAACTTATTTCCCGCCAGAAATCTACCAGCCAACTACAGTGTTTAATGACACGCTTAACTTGCTTATTGCTGTTCTGTGTCTTAATGAAATCACATTTGTATTGGAATGACATTACCGGCTTCTACTTGCATACATTCAATTATTCAATACACCGAATAAATTGGAAACGGTGTACCAGTGACGTCCTTATTAAGCTGTGGGCTAAGTTTGTTTCTTTTAATGAGAAGAATTTTCCATGAAAGCCAGTTTTAATAAGTTGCGGTGTGGGTTAAACATAAAAAAGAGAGAGTTGGCGGGACACCCTCTTTGTACCCTTTCAATCAGCTTCTTTTCTGATGGCGTTCACTTATAAATGCATAATTATATCTCTCATTAGCATACAAGACACAGCTTCGTTTCCTTTTAAGGAGTAATTAATTCAGTGGCTTACGCAGTTTCAACGTTGCCCCAAAGGCTCGATAAATCAAACCATGAATAACTTTCTCTAATACAAGTTCGTTCAGATTCTCTTTTGTGGCTTTAGCTTTCAAAACGCTTCAGATTGGTATAAGTTTGAGGATTTTGTAAAAAACGCCGTAAAACTGACAATGATTTATTGAGCAAAACCACATTAAGTTGCATTTTAATGTCTGCTTTCTCTTTGGTAGATAAGAACGGCAAAATTACAGCTTCATGAACGGTTTTCCACTAAAGAAGGCTTCATTTCACTCATAAAAATGGCAATTTCTTTGGCCAATTTTTTTGATGATTAGTATGCTTACTTAAAAAAAAGTAAGAACCAACTTTTGTTATTATGGTGTGATATTATTACGCCAATATTTGGTACATTTCGGTAGCTTGGTAGGCAAACAGAAAGGTCACATTTATCTGTAGGTTGCATCCACTTTTCTTTCTGCATGGTTTCTTTAGATCAGTGCACTGAGTAATATAACAAAGTTAATGAACAATGAAAAAACAAAAACTGGTTACGACAGGGACTAATTTAAACGGCACTATAGGTAACTAATCTCCGTATTTGCAGAATTAATTTGAATACCTCTTAACTCTCGAATCACCCTGAACTGCTCTTATATCGCAAAGGTCTTTCTGCAACTGTGGATGCACAGTCATTACTTATGTTTCAGTATTGACTTAATTAATTACAATGTCTTGTTCATGGCGGTACGTGCCAGGGGGCCGGGGCGGCCGCCCCAAATGTCAGAAACCTGACTAAATCGGGCAGATATTTTGTCTAAGTCGGACCGAAAATTGGACGGTTGAATTTTATACTCCAGACTCTGGAGTTGGGCAAATTTCACCGCACAACCTGAGAAAAACAGTCCCGTACGGCCATGGTCTTGTTAATATTTTGAAGGTAGTGAATATTGCGTAACCGGCCATATTATTCAACATCATCTAACATAATAACAGCCACATACTTATGCATCACTGGACAATATTTTGCATAATAGCAGGGGTCATTAAACCTCAAGAGACTACTTGTATAAATAAAAAAAACCCTGTAAAAAATTCCCTGCCGTAATGACACTGCTAGTGGCCTTAGTAACATTTTAAAGGGCAATTCTCGTCATCCCAGACAGTTCCAATTCTCCCAACTATGCAACTTGTAGCGCTCCTCCCATAACTGAAAAGCTCTCCGTGTGCAGACACAAACCTATATTTTATTGCTTAAGGCCATGTCCTGGTGAGCATTCAAAGCTATAATGTGTAAACCAAACACTCTCCCTGCATTGTGTGGAATATGAGCTAATTTGCATCTTTTGAATTTTCAGTCTTTGATGTCAATCAAAGAGCAGTCACCAACTGAGAATTTTGATACCCTACACTAAAAATATACTTCGAGTGAGGAGAGTTTGTCTTTAAGCTGTCCTTCGCTGCTACAGAATAGTAGTTGCCATTTAATTCTTCTCTTCAGAATGTTTGTAACAAATACGATGATAACTGCATTTTTTCTAAGCTCTCTACAAATACAGTTTGACTCTTGTGTTTTTGCAATTCTCGCTTCTCAGTGCATAAATTGCCCAACAGCGCGGATACATACAGATGGTAAAATGGAAAAGACAGATGGAAAAGACAAAAACTCTCCAAAATGAAAGTGCCACTATGAACGACATTTTAACAAACTTCCCGAATAATTTGACTCTACTTTCGATAAGAAGCAGATACAGCTTAAGGTAGAAACTAACATGTTTTTGATTAAAATCAATGACGGGCATGAGAAAGGTCTGGACATCCCCTCATGCTCCCCTTTGGTCCTTAGTGCATGGATTTGAGAAATGCTGAGAAACTGGGGAAGAAAATGGGGTCAGCTTGGGGGAATGGGACCTTGGTCTCCAGACCTTGAAATTTCTTAAATTCTGTGGAAGACAATGCTTCAAAGGAATCATACAAGAACGTCATGTTTAATTAAGTCAAAAAGCAAATCATTAAACTAGAAGAATATTGTTATAAAATCGATTTGATGAAATGCTATAGCTCACCAGTCATTATTGGTTTCATTTAAAATGATTTTTCAAAGCTGTTTTATTTAAAACAGCCTCAATTTATTGTAAAATTTTACCTTTGTTACAAACAAAAATGACCTATTTTCTGTTATTTAATGGAAGGAGAGAACAGGTAAAGAAAGTAGGGGTAAAATTCCTGTATGTAGGATAAAACTCACTCACCTCAGAGAAATACTCCGAATCCAAATTAAATATTGTACAGGTTAAAATCACAGTGGATCCCTGGCGTAAGTGGTCCGTTGGACTTGATATAGTCAAAACTGGTGGAGCAGCTAAGGCAATGGTCGAATATAATCCCACTTCAAAAATAATGAACCATAAATGAAGGCTGCCCATGACGCTCTAATTTAGAAACTTTCCAGTCTTATAACAAATCACAAGCGAAGTGATCGCTTCGGCTGCGTGGGCTAAAATGAGACCAGGCAGAGTGTTTGTCATTAGAATCGAATACATATTTTGTGCAGGTAGCTACTGGGTGTGTACTTCAGAGGCACTCGACAGATATCTACGTACTTTCATTTCAGCATGTAGCAGTTAAGTGGGCGTTTGCATAAAAGCATTAATAATTTATATTCACTTCTAAATTTGCATACATACTCTCATGCTCAAGGGTAAATATTTACAAGTGCGATACGATGCAGACAGTGAGAACCCTTTTAAGTTCTAACTGGCAAATTAATTTCATCTTGACGATGATCAAGTGTCCCTTGATAACACACCCCCTAGTCACCATGGATTTCATTTACCGTAGTTGAAAACTAAACCCGGTGGTACAGTTTATCGTCGATGATAGCGAGTCGGCGCCTACAGGAAGAGAGGGTCACATGTATTGACTGCGCGCTTTTAGTCAAGTCTCCATGGTTACAGCGCAAAAAATTACCTCATCTTTTGCACAATTCTGGAAACATCAAAAACAACTAAGGAGGCTTTAAAATCTTCAGACAAAATGAAGTCTTCAGGATTGTGCATAAACATTTCAAATTCAAAGAGGTATAACTTTTACCGCAGTTTTCAAATGTTTTACATCCATCAATTGATACATTCTGCATTTTATAGTACACTACAAATTTGTATTTACAATTGCTACAGCCAGGAGTGAGCCTCACGGAGAATTTCCATCTAAGCATCGCTCAGTTAGTCTTTTTCATTGGATTGATTGTAACATCAAACCTGCACACTTAAGTCTTCATAAGTTATTTGCCTACATTTTGTGAAGGTGAGTGTAGAACGTGTAGATCTCTAGAAATTACAAACAACACTGTAAGCCGAACCAGATGCCAAGTTCTTTCATGTTTTTCATTGAAATGCTTTTGTCTGATACTTGCGTGATGTAAAATAATGGTACCAGCATCGTAGTACCAGTCTCTGGTTAGAAGACAAACTCACTTTGGATTTTGTAGACACCCTACAATATTAGAAAGTCGTTACACACGCTTGCATTTTCTTGCAGGTGCGTAAAAAGAAATTTGCCAAGGAGGGGCGAAGCCTGTTGGCAAACTATCTAAGCGTAGCGCCATCATAGTTTGCGTGAAGCGCCAAGAAAATTTTGGCCGAAATGCCTCTGAGATCGCTCAGCTGAAAATGGCACTTCCAAGGTCTTGTAAGTTGCATTTAAACTTTTTCTATTTTGAGTTACTAGCTATATCATAAAAAAATCATTAAAAAATACAAAAAAAATTGCTCAAGGGGGCGGCTGCCCCTTAGCACCCCCTTGGCTACGCGGTTGGTTTCTTGAATACTTAAAAGAACTTTTTCTTGTTTCCAATTTGCTTCCTTTGTATCTTGTAAGCTTTCACTTTAAATTCGTATGATTTGCCCCACCCACGGGCCCCTAGCCACGGGGGGCATTTCGGGGCAATGCCTCCCCAAAAATATTTCTGCCTCCAGATAAAAATTGAAACTGCATAGTAATGAATGTGGTGGAACCTTTTATGCCCCCAATCACAACACTTGACCCCAATCACAACACTTTTCCCCCTAAAAATGTGAAACTGGCTACGGGCCCACCCACGGGCCGGATCAAATGTTCTCCCGGGCAGGTTCCCCAACCTGCCCCCCCCCATTTTAGTCCTATAAACTTTGCAACGGACTTCTAAAAACCATTTGGCAATGAAAATGTACAAACAAAAAGAACGCATGGTATTGTGGGCAAAATAGGAAAAATGGCGGCGTCCATGACCAATTTTTCTCCCGAACGGTGTCCAAATTCTTCCAAACGTGGAAATCTGCCAACTTATTGCCCAGCAAGGTTTTCGGTGAATACTCTGGACCATACGTCCACCCCACCCCTCATGATCATTCTTTAACTGACCCAGGTTAGTATAACCTCCCTTGTTACCGCAGACAGAACCGTTTTGTAGCTCCCGTGTGTTTTAGTCTAATCTGCTTTTGATCTGTTTCTGCTTCAAACATTCGTCATCCATCGTCTAAATCTATGCAGGCTTAATGACCATGAGGCAAGGCCACCATAACTGTGTACATTCAACAATGACACGTTTCTTTTTTATACCTGCATACATTAACTTTGCACACCAAATCAGTACTAACATATGTCACAAATTTTGCCCTGTCATACTGGTAGTACCTGTTTGCATTGATTCACTGTCCGTTCTTTTTGTAATATGTACGTGCATATTGTTGGTACACATCGATTTATCTTTTTAAGCATGAGAGTGAGTGATGAGAATCTTGAAACAAACAAATTCGACTTTTAGTGGTCCTTGTACGTAAACTTACCAAGTGTCAGTACATACCAGGGCCGTCGGAACAAGGGGGCTGGGGTCTGCAGCCCCCAATAATTTTGCCATGCATAGTTTTTTTTAATGCAATAAAAAACGTAAAAAAGTGAAAGACGGAGAATTAAAAATAATGAATATCATTTCAAAAGTTATATCACCTATCATTCAGTCTATTAATATTTTATTAAAACAATTGACGTATCATTCCCGTTATTCAGTCAATAAGGAAAAAAATCGTACGACGTACTAAATTTGACTTTCTGCGTCATTTTTTGGAAACCTAAACTGTCAATACATGATGAAGTCGCGAAATTTTGCGGTGCTTTATCTTAAGTTGCTGATTATTCACAGTGGCGTAACTCCAATGGGTTCGGACCAAGTTGAGCCGGGGTCCCCGACCAAAAGTGGGCGCCCGCTACCCTGATGCACAGAAAAAAGCTAGGCTAAGTAAATTCAAGGTCTAACGAATTGGAATTGCACCTTGCTTCAGGAATGGAAATGAGCATTGAGTTCATTGGACATATTAGTGATCAAAGTAACGAAATTTCCCCGCGCTCGGCGCGCGTGCAGCCCCACCGCGTGACCGTGTTTACATTCAAAACCGTCTAAAACATATTCGCATCATTCAAAGGTGAGCGTTCTACAATTACGCCGATTGCTTTTGTGCATTGGAGTCATTACGGAGGAGCAGAGCATTGCAAGAATGCAAAGTAGTGGAATTCAGGGAGAAGACTCGCCTTCAATTAGCTGATGCATTTTGTTAGGAATT
>WURT03139329.1:0-11271 GCA_009936505.3 Holothuria glaberrima | reverse complement strand
TCAGAATGCAGGATCCTCAATAACAGATAGCTAGAGGTGGTAGAATAAACATTTAAAGTTAAAGTTGTGAAATCCACCAACTTGGCCAAGGGCCCGACTTCTTCAACGCCCGTGGTATACGAATGCATCTTTGTGTGCGCTATATAGAAACCGTAACTCGTTTCGTAACTTGGGATTTATACTCGAGACACACATAACACACGAGAAGGAGAAATATTTCTTTTTAAGGATATTTTTCATTGTTCAGCCGAATTTCACAAATACAAATTGCGTTTATAATTCTCTCTTAACTATGCAAAAAACAATGACGAGATTTAATGTTTGCCTATACATCAGAATAAGGTGATGTCCTTTTTTACATTTGTTATACAAAGAAAGTTACACAGCTTTATAAATAGAAAACCTTGATGACGCTCTGAAGTGGCTTTTGCCTCGAATGTGCTAAACATCGATACTTCATTAAAATGTCTGTCATTGTAAAGCCAAAAGTATTGCGTTTCAACCTCGCTTAAAAAAAAGCCTCTAAAAATGAGCAATTTGTGCTGATCACGTGAACACCTAACGTAAGATGCCTTACAGTATACATGATGGAGAGGTATCTCGTCTTCAAGGTGACAATGAAAATAGGGCAGCAGTTTGCCTAGAGCTAAGCTAATTATGGAGCAAACGCAGTGAATTTATTACATTTGATACCACTCGTAGAGTCCTTTAAATGGTTGCGAAACTAGAGAAATTCTTAATAGATTGAAAAAGTAGCAACGAATTATGTGTAGAATGTAGAACAGCTGGAAATCGTTTTTTTATGCTCAAAAAGAAATTATGTGCTTTCTCGCACTATTCGTTGGGATCTAAAGGGGAAAGTACCGTAGTTATCCCAAATAAATTTGTATACCCTCGTATCCTAATTTGTGAATGTCTCTTGCAAATCATCTTAAAATATTTTTGCAGCTGAATTATTTAATCCATGTAGAATTACTCTTTAATTTAACTTTAATATACAATGGAATGTCCCAAAAAATCCTCACAAAATAATTCTGTCGGAAAATATGAGGAGATTTGTAATCTTCAGCTGATGTATCTAAATAATTTTGGGGCAACTGGTCTTAAACCTTCAAGTCGGTGACAAATGTAAGGGGCCTTCTGTTCTCAATATACATATATTCTTATATCTAAGATCCACAAAGGGTACTCCTTCATAGTTGGACACTTTTGGGAAAATCTGTCATCATTTTATCCTAAAAATATATTTCTTAACAAATCTGAGTGACTCACATTACCAAAATAGGCTAATAAACACCTACTTTAGGTTATGATTGACAATTCTGACAACCTATTCAATGGTAAAATAAACTGACGTCACTGTGTACTGCACCCCTTCAATGAAAATGAATACGCCCACCACATTTTTGTTCCTAAAAAGCTTGAGGACAGGCTTCTTACACGTTACCCTTGGAAACTGAGCTCGCATGTGCAAACCCCTACCATATTCACCAGTTTATGTGCTACATTATGTTCGTCGACGGAAGCAAATGTCATTCGTTGTTTGCGCATGATCTCTCATTTCAGTTCCGGGATTACAGTATGTTTACACTGCATCAATATGACACGCACAGAAAGTAGTTTTTATCATTTTTGAACCATTCAGTCTCCACATACACAATGCGGCAATAGGTTTTCTTCCCAAAATATTACACATCACAAGAGTTGTGAATGTTCCATGATTTTAAAAAAAATCGATGGTATGGGTGAACAAATTGCTTAAGAGCTACAAAACAATTGACTTAAACCTTATTTCTTGAATTAACATAGTTATCCAGTCATCTAATTTTTATTTGTGTAATTGTATTCATTTGTATGCATATAAATCGTACTAAAGTGTAATAAATTTCGGACTGCTACAACCAAATAAGCTGTAATTTAAGCTATTGTACTGTTTAGGTCTAATATGCCTTTCTTCTCTTACACATTATGTATAAACGTGGTGGCAAACATGTTTTATTATAAACCAGATGAGATACCAAAAGTTGGATGTATTTACCCAGTAGTACCAATTTTACCACAGACAACAGATCGATTAAATTAAATGACCATTAATCTCTTACATAACTCCCTTAAAGTTCTTTTATCTTTTAAAAGTTCAACAGATCAAACATATCCTGATAAATCATTAACTCTTTCAATAATAGCATGATTTCAGTTTCCTAAAATTTTCAACACAGAAAAAAAATTGCCTAACTTCAACGTTGTAAACCAGATGCTATCCATTTAATTCAAAAAAGAGTTTTAAGAGCCAAGCAAAAGCTTTTATAAGTAGGTCGTAGTGAAGTACAAATTATCACGCTAAAAGGAAGATGAACCCATGAGTTATCGCCTTTATGAGACACGTTTGTCGTATTGTTAAACTAAAATAAGAATATTTAAGACCGCATAGATTGCCGTTATTGAGGAGTTGTTAATATCAGAGCTTCGCCATGATACCTTCAGCTTAATAGCTTCACACTTCGTTTGGTTTCAAGTGAGATATCATTGGTTAGTCACGTAAATGTAAAACTCTGCCTTGTTCCTTTATATGCACAACCTTTTAGCTGTTTGCATTGTATGTTTAGCATTTTACCCCAGTCTTACTTTACATATGTTTTACAAAACTGACACATATACACACATTACAGGAATGTTTGTACAAATCGGTCTCAAATACGAAATTATTTAAATTCCGTAAAGTTATTTCGTCACTTCCTCTTTGTTGATATGTATGCACTGTTTGTCATTCATGGAAACCAGACCCTGAAATTATGAGCAAAATAATGACAACGGCTTTTTAGAACAGTAAAAGGACGGATTAGGGACAGCCCTCCTGAACCTATATAAAACCTGCCTCTGTCAACCGATGTAACTCAGGTACCGTAGCCACTGACGTCGTAAACTTTAGATTATTGTTACAATACACAGAGAAAGGTGACATAATTCCTTTTAACAGTATTCTCATGTTGACATGAAGTTATGACATGCTTCGTCGTAGCACAACTTAAATGAATGTTATAGCATGATGTAACAAACTAAGACCGACTTCAAGCGAGTATAATAAGCAATCATTCTAATTTCTAAAGATTCCCTGAAAATGTGTATAATTATTCTTGTACTGAGTACACGTAAATATCCTATAAACTTCGAGTAATATTTTCTGCTTCGTAAATCCCTCATACTTTTAAGTGTTACAAAAAATCGACTGCAGAAAACTCGTTCTGTTCTATTTAAAACTTTACGACACCAACAACCAAAAGATAACCAAGTTATCCCATTGTATTAATTGTACGTATAATAATTCATTGATGTAACAACGGGTTGTCTATTATTTACATTGTATTTAAACAAAATTTGATATAATTATGTATATAAAAACCGCTGTACGATTGATAATCGCTGTTTCACAACTGACGTTTAGACAGGTGTGTAGGCACATCAGACAGATTTGCATATTCATACTGAGTTATTGTTTACGTTCATCTGCAGGGTCGTGTGACAGATTCTTTTGTCTTGCCACACTGAAACGTGACGTCATCGCACCTTTTCTAACAGCTCAGTTGAAATGTCATAAATAATGGACATTTCTCAATATATGTCTAGGCCAAACAAAAAGACTTGCTTATCTTTTTAATTTAACATATTGCAGTAAAAAAGTCGGATAAAATTTAGTTCCCTCTATTTATCGATAAAGTTGTAAATAATCGTTCATCTTACCATTTCTTTTTACAAATAAATGCACTTCGAAACAACACTTAAAACAAGAATTTACGTATTTTCCATTTCCGTTCTTTATTGCCACCTAATTTTACTCGCCTATTTCTCCTTGGGTCGTGGGTATTTCCACTGTCTTTGAACCCTTCCCCCAATGTAAAGAACTGAGTCCGAAGAAGATTCGAGGATTGGGACAAACCCAAGTCACATTCCATCAATTCCATGGAAGCTTGGAGATAACTTCGGTTTATATTCAAACAGGAGTTACCCCTCAGACCCTTGTAAGTAACTCAAGAACGACTTTATTTTACGTGCCGGTAGTTTACAGTCAATTTCAGATTGCAGGATTTAATAAATTTAATAAATTTATTGAGCTTTGTTAGGCCTAAATTTACAAGTGCTTGGCTAATGTGTAGTCGGATTAGGCTTTAGTCGGTATAAGTAAAAAGGTATCTGCAACATCAAATCAGTTTATGAATGAAGATTTTTTCTCTTTGGATTTATTCAACCTCGGCGGTAAGGGGGGGGGGGTCGAAGCTTAGCGTGGACTGGTACCTTTAAACGCCGGTAAACAGCTATTTTGCCCCAAGGTTGAGGATTTATTGACTAAAACACCCTGCAATTTAATAGAGTGAACTTGTATAATCCACCTTCATAACCGTTAATCCTGCATGATAATAGTATTTCTTTCTTCTCCCTACCCTGTATACGTATGAAGCTATTATTATATGTTCAGTCTGTGGTTCCATAATGATAATCCATTCTCTATACAATAAATCACTATTTAATCTGTTGTAAGTCGTTTCTTTGTAATATCTCTTTATTGTCTAAGCTAAAATTAGATTATAATTTTCGTTTGTCATCTTTCTTCTCCCTTGACCATTATAAAATCATGTCAGATGTGAAAGACAATTTAATGAATAGTGTCCTCGCACGATCTTATACCAACCTTTCTAAACTTGATGACACGGCTTATTTTTGTATAGCACAGTGAAATTTTGAAATATGCAGAAATCTGCACGTATAACTTGACAAAGTTTAGAGTCAGCATAAACGAAGGATTGTTCTATATGTAAAATTGTATGTTTTAAGCTTGATCGATTTTAGCGATTGATTGGATTACCTGGTGAATAAACACATAAAATCTCGTAACCATAGGGCTATATGATATTTGTATTATGCAAAATTTATTGCCTGCGTGCTCTGTATTAGTATTCTTAGCACAGATTGGAAGGCAGCACAGTGAAATGTCAACAAGCCCGCCTTCATTCTTCGAATTATATTCGTTTGTTTGGTCTCCGTGGATCAAAATATTTAAAAAATCGGATTCATGTTCGCGCATATCTCGAAGAATAGAAACCATCCTCATTTTTTAAGGCCCACCAAGGAATGAATTATTTTGCGAACATAAGCCTTACGTGAATGCACGGTATACATTAATAACATGATCAGCTAGACTTTATTACAGATATTCCCTAAAGACAAACTCGCGGTATTTTCCCTTCATGTGCCATGCCTAAGCGTCATCCACGGTTAAGTGCTTTGAAATAGCGCCTAGCGCCTTAAGGAGGTCTTGTTTTGAGCTAGGTTGTAAACGTACAATTACGCTTGGTTGCGCTTCCCATCTTGATGAAAGCTAGATTGATACATCGTTTTGATTATGAAGTTCGTTAGTTTAACACCGTTTCCATCATATTTGCAACATTTCATCTTCCAATGACACAAAATTATGAGAGCAAAATATTGAAGAATGCGCTTTATTCAAACCGCCTTAGCCCTCGGATATAAAAATCTAATTAACGAGCCAAATGATAATACTGCAAAATAACCCCCTTTTGATATATTCTCCTAAAAAGCAGTTAAAACCAGATAAACTGATCAACATGAGCCTAACAATTACGTGTAGTTTTAAAACCCATTCTAGCACAAACAAGCATATGCTTTCGTACTCGTCGCCGTGGTAACTGTTGCCAAACAACATGGGAAGCAGCATATTTTTATTTTACCTCTTTCAACATTGTCGCTCTGAGTGTTGGCTGAACTTTACAGTAACAGCCTTTAATGTCCTGTGATATGCTACACTTTTGCATATTTAAGTTTGTTTGCAGCATCATACGACTGCAATGATGTCAGAAATAGTTGTAGATTCTTCCAGTCACCTGCTGGATGGTGAAAAAAATATTCTGGTGATATATTTACTGATAAAATTTGATGACACAGGATGTAGATAAACAATTCTTGGAATAACAGTAGGATATTAATAATTGCAGTGCTGGTCAACCGATGATTTAACGTATGCACCTTAATGAGATCGTTATCAGATTCTCTAAAGTGACAAAGCCTACTTTGCAGTCTGCACATATACATCACACCAGGGTGTTGTCAACCGAAGACACTGTCTCCTAATAAGCCTAACAGTTAACTGAAATAAATCAAGGTCAAGAGCTGAGCTTTCAACGACGTATAAAGTTCCTTAGACATCATTTAATGACAATAATCACTTAAAAAGAGAGAAATGTTTTTCTGTTGTTTAGACTTTCTGATTAAAACGATGTAATTATCCCTTATTCCCATCTGCCGTTATCTTTTAATACGTAGTTAGCAAACGTGATGTAAATTAAATCACCATTTTCAGTAAAATAGCGAGGAAGTGGTTATTGAAAGCAAAATCTTCTTAGCTCATTTCTTATTATTACTACAAAGAAAAGCTTATGAAATGTTTACGAATCACACAAGAGCTTTAGAAGACCACAGGTCTATGGAAATACAACTTACTTAGACCTGCAAAAATGAGATGCTCTACTATGTGGAATGTTGCTATGTGAAGAATAATTGGAACAAAATCGAAGCGTTGGACCAAATCTCTTTGCCATTTGCGGAGTTTAATGAAAGCAAAGATGAATGTTAGAAATATCATAATTTATACAAATTAATGTTAAAATAATACTAATTAAAGTCAGGCAAATATCGAGAAACGTTTAAGTGACCACAGACCATGTGATTCCCCGAAATCCGTCAATAGGAACGCGACAGTCAGACCATCCCAAATATCCACAGTGAAAAACAAATAGTTGTGAAAGACATAGGCGAAGAATAAACATGTTCCTATATAAATGATATGGCACTTTCTGCAAACTTACAACGCATTTATTGTACAATTAATGAAGCGATATAATATTATTGAATATTCACATTATCATAAGATATTCTACATCTAACCAATCAACCTCCTAACTGCCTAATGAATTATTCATGAATATTCCGTTTAACGGATCTGAGACGGTTACAAGTTTCCTTTAACTTTCTAGTCAGGGAATATAGTCTATATATCCTAGACCGTTGTCATGACGACTTACTTGAAGATAGCCGTTCCTCAAGATGTGGATTTAAATTGTATTTTTCCCTTAATTATAGGTTGCACACACCAACATCATCAGGAATTGGATCGTTTATCAAATATCTTTTCGAGATCAATCACTGATTCTGTTTTTGCCCATTGATGCTATTAAAACTCTTTAACGCATTGAAAGCCGTTAGGGACTTACATCACAATTAACCTGACATAAAATAACTCAGAACCTATTCTTTTTCTTCCGCTAGAATCGAA
Source organism: Holothuria glaberrima (assembly GCA_009936505.3). Taxonomy (NCBI): domain Eukaryota; kingdom Metazoa; phylum Echinodermata; class Holothuroidea; order Aspidochirotida; family Holothuriidae; genus Holothuria; species Holothuria glaberrima. Next base: position 3,929 of record WURT03139329.1, on the reverse strand, counting down.
AGAAGGGCTATTGTAAAAGCGAGAGAAGGTTTGTCTTCTCGTGAGAGTTGTCAAGTGTTTTGAACTCAACCAACTATTAAATATATACCGCAGAGTACGGCTCATCACGGTTGGATTAAGCTCCTCGTTTTGTGCTTACATGTTCCATTTATCCGTGCAATATCGTCACTTGCAACTTATCGCAATTCTCACTAACGATGCATCCATGCTCTTAGCAGGCATAAAATTTGAAAGTCAACATACCTGAGACATTTCGCTGATGACGTATGCTGCTAAGATCAATCAGTTTCTATCCACATAAAGTCGGTATTTTAATGGAAAAAAACATGCACATTAAAGTATGGTACAATATGATAGAATTTACTGCGTAGTAATGGATGTGATCATGAAGTCATTACAGCAGGCTTAGTCTAATGGCTTTGTTGTAAGTATATAATAGCTATTTTACAAGGCCAAATTTCCTTTCAGAAATTGCAATATAAAAATCAGCAACAGACCAAAAGTAATAAAAAATATCCTCACGGCTCTCTTTAAGAAGAATCTCAAGAATAAAAGAAACGATCGCAAAGTATCTATAGCAGATGGGAGTGAGGAATGAATGACTTTCCGTAGGAAAAAAGTAATTGGCGATGACTAGTGAAAACTTCTAGCCATGATATGAAGCAAACTTCTTTATTTATAAAAATTTCTCCAAAAACAAGCAAAAAAAAAAAAAAAAAGGGTAGTCGATAAATAACCTTTCGGCTGAAAATGGAGCAAAATCTTTATGTATTTGTCCTCAATGGGTAAGAGTCTATACTCGTGACCCCTCCCCTGCCCTTTCATGTGACCATTAATGGAACAAACTCCAAGTCGGTCTCTCTTTACTTGTTTATGGCAACGTATAAGACACTGGTATCCTAAACTTTCAGACGTCTTCTTTACTCTTTCTTTCATTTTTCAGAATTTGCGAAAAATTATTATCAGATTTGCAAGTTCGTGTCGTTGTTGGGACTCGGAGGGGACTCAATGTCGATACAGTGAGAGTTTTCGTCACTGTTTTTCGCATTTTCAATGACCTCAGAATGTGGCGGGATTTCTACAGGAGGGGGAAGTATAGCAGACGAACCCCCAATCCTTACCCCGTGCTGACCGTGCCTTGACCCTGTCGAGCTGTCCGACGCGGCACTTGATGTCCTTTGTTCTCCTAGGCCGCTACTGTCTGATGTATTGTCCGTGTGTTCTTTAACCTGAACCAAATAAGCAGCTGTCTGTTGCGAGGAAGGCACCGGTAATTCGATCGTTTCGTTGCGCACAGCTGAGTTGTATGGAGTCGAATTTTGGGAGAAAAGTTTTACAATGCCAGATATTTGTTCATCTAACCTGTTCATTTTATTTCCCAACCTCTCAATTTCTTCCTTCAGTTCAACTTTGATGTCAATCAGGCTAGCCAACAGCTGATGGTCCACTGAACTATTACTTGAAGTACTCACAGTGGAGCTGCTATTCTCCTTACTATCGTTACGACCGATTTCGTCTAACTTTTGGTCGCTCCTCAAAATACCGCTGTCGGTTGATTCAGCTTTGTGAAGCATGTTTTTCTTGAAGGGTCCCCACTTGGATTCCTTCTTAATGGGGTCGCTAACCTTGAGTGGGTTCTTTTTAATTTCTGGAACACGATTCGGTCTCGATCGTACCAGCGACAAAATAGTTTCATTATTTTTGTTAACAATCTTTTCCTTTGGGCTCGCTACTCTCTCTGATAATTCGACGTTTTCCGGCTGCGGACGTTTTTCGGGCACATCGCTCAACTTACGAAACTTGTTCAACATTTTTCGAACGGGATGATTGGCGGGAATGGGAGGCTCGTTCTTTGCCTTCTCGGCCTGCTCTCGTTCCCTCTGAACATCCGACAGTTTTCTAAATACGAACTGGAAAAAGAGAAGAACAAGAGAGTGATCCATATCGACACGAGAAAGTTGTAAACTTGAGTGAACAAGTTGTAACGTTAACAGAAACTTTCCTGAAAGTCAAAATAACTAGAACCCTGGTGGAGGATATATGATTGTCAATCAAAACCATTTATCAAAATAGTCCACAGTTGCAAACCAGAGTTTTTAAGTCATCAGGAATCATGGATATTAAAAAACTATTTTTTAAACTATATTTTCAAACGAGGGATCCATTTAAATCGGGGTTCTTCAGATGCTATAGAGTGTAACCCTCTTGTAACATACTCGCTTATTCAAACGAGCTTTTGAAATTATTTCTGTTCAAAAAACCTTTTTAAAGGCTTTATTTTGACCTATTTTGCTATGTTTGGTAATGTGAAGATGTACGTACTCTAATCAGTTTTTGTAGTACATTAAGACATATTTGTATAGCACGGCATCGATTTAAGCAGTGTGTTTTTTGTCTGCAATGGCTTTTTGCGAAAATCAATTCTAAAGCAATTATGTGAGTCTTTCTTCGACAGTCAAATTTTCTGACAGTGAGCGTGATTTCACGTCAAGCAGTCGATATGTACTACACACATGTATATTTTCCAATGTCTGGTGAAGTCTCTTACAACTTTCCGTCAGGTATCGATCTAGCAATGCCCTTGAATTTGACATATGCAGAAGGTTTCTTAGAATCGGTTCGCTCTGGCAAACACCAGTATGCAACTCATACCCGTCTATTTGAATAACAAAGATTTAAAAATGGTAAAAATAGCCATGGTTTACTTCAACATTCATTAAATATGGACTATTTTACAAGAGATTACTGGGTTTTTTTTTACCTTCATCAGGAATGAACATGAAACACGTAAGCAAATTCATGAAGTGTAGAAGGTGTGACCTAAAAGATATGTCTTACGGTTTCTTTCGTTTGTACGGGTTGTGATTTTAGTGGCCCTGAGGAGTTTCTTTGGAAGTAGCCGTGGGCTACGTGGGTAATGTCGACGTTACACGCCAAACTAGAGACACTCGCTAGGAAGATTATTTATAGATTAACAAAAGATATACAGATACTGTGCAACACTCTAGCCTACATCATAATTTCTGCGTGTTAAATGGTAACAGTTTATAAGATTTTTATCTCGTAAACAGTGAAAAATGTTTCAATGGCTCAAACGAATTTGTCATTAGTGGACCATGTAGTAAAGGAGGTCTTTTTGGTTGCATGCACATGTTCACTTATTATGTATACATTGACTTACACACTAAATTTAATTTGGTCCGTTTCGTAAAATTCTTAGCCTCACTATAATCATGTATATCGCCATGTGCGACAAAAATCACATCTTTACTGTGAATCCGTACACATGACGAGTCAAAGAAAAGCGAAAGATTTCCGCAATTTTTTTATTTTTGCGTTTCATGCAGTAATGGTAACATCCCTTGATATCTCGGGACCGGTATTTTGTCCGGATAAAGTCAAATTGATGAATTCATTTTTCTTCTAATTACCCTTCAATAACGCCAAGTTATCCAAAATTGCAACTCAATGTTCTCTTTGTTTACTCTTAGTGGTCAAATGTGAGAACGTAATGTGTCATGCAATATGGAGAAGGACATGACTAACCTTCTTTAGGAGCAAGTGTCAAGAAAAGTCACTGCACAAATTCTTGCACAGCAGGTTACAATTAAGCAACCTGGAGTCGAGTTACCCAGTATGCAAAGATAAGAACAGGAGCACCACAAATTACAAAGGTCTGACATCTGCCACCAAAACAACTGTTTACTCACCAGTGATATTAAGATTAAGATTAACATCAATTAATGAATAATCTGTTAAAATCTTTTACCATTCCTAAGATATATGCGACCGCGTGTTTGGTCTAGTGGTAGAGCATCCGCCTCTCATGCGGAAGGCCCGGGTTCGATTCCAAGGTCGAGTCATACCAAAGACTTTAAAAATGGTACCTTCTGCCGTTGTGCGTGATGCTCCGCATAAGCAATGGAGAA
>WURT03139318.1:0-11272 GCA_009936505.3 Holothuria glaberrima | reverse complement strand
GACAAATCGTTCCGATTTTCTCGAAAACGAATATAGCTGTTATGTTTATCATATTTTTGCACAGTAAAAATCCTCATGTTTGATCACCGTTTTTAGCCCGGAGGATAAGGCTATAGCCCAAACTTCCGACCTTCACGTATACTTCACGTATTAGGCAAGCAAAGCTAGTAAAATCAGCTTAAAATATTGCACCATTTGGCTTCTCGGCAGATACCAAAATCTTAATCTGCCGGTCGGCGCCGGTCGTGCCCGACCAGAACGCAGAATTACCGAACGCCACAAGCTGCGAAAGTAACTTTTGCGACCGGCAGTTATTCCTGATAAGAACCCAAACAACATATCTTTATGGTCGAGGGATCGACCGTAAAGAAATTATTTTTTGGTCATAATTCGAGATCGGGGAAATCCAGTTCATAAATTAGTAGGACTGTCAATTCCCGTTTGAATTTTCATAGATTTTTTTTTTTTTTTTTTTTTTGATTAATTGAGAAATTTCAGACGTGAGATCCCTATTTTAAGGCTTCGTAAATACAGCTTAAAACACTCGGGAAGTGCCATTTCCGACCTTCTGGGGGTTTGTAAATTCCAAAAATTTTCTTTTACGCTCCGCGCCAACCGATGGTGGCGCTCCGCTTAGATAGTACTGCCGGCACCCTTGAACCACCCTCCTCCTGCTTGGTCTTCAAAAGTTATATTCCACTTTCAGCTTAGAGAAATATGGTAACCCTACATAGGTAGCACCAGATGGCATGTAAGGACACCTAATTTTGCAAACAATTTCTCAGAGGGAAGAGGGAAACCCCCTCCCCCCAGGCCGGCGATCAAAGAACATACTGCGTTCCCCCTTCCCCGCCACTGCTTATGACTTAAACGTTCTTGACACAGGCGTTGAGGCATTTTTGTCGAGAATGAAGCCCGTTTTGTCGGGAAAAATGTCCAGCACCCCCACACTCATCGATCCTTAGGGACGCCCTCAAATGCAATAGCTCAATTGAAGATGAAAAAGATCGAAACCTTTAATTCCTTTCTGGAGGGATTTACTAAGCCTTTGGGCTTTCTGGTTAATCATCACATTGTACACAGAAGGGCCATCTTGCAGGTGCATTAAGCAATTGCCCCGTAGGCTCCATATAGAAGAGGTTATATAGAAACTTACCGGTTACGCGTCGCCTCTGTCTTCAGATCTTGAAATCTTCAGAATGTACTCAAGGAAACTGCACAGCATCAGGCCCGTATAGCTAGACAAGGTACTGAAGGGGAGCGAAATGGCTTCCAGTGGGGCGAAAAAATTTTCAGGCTGACCAGATGTTTCAAAATGTATTAAGTCAATGGCAACTTGAAACTTTCCAAGGGGGAGGGCGAAAAAAAATATTGGGGGGGCTTTGCCCCTCTCTTGCCCTCTACCTTCGCTACGTGCCTGCCAGCTTATCAACAGCCTTCACGTGACGAACATGTATGTCGACTTCGGCAATTGCTTTATTATCTCATCCTAAAGCTCCGTCTATACGATCATACATTTGTTCAAAAATTCATCATACATCTGTATGACGATGTCCAGGGACTAACGTATGATCATGTATTATAATGCTTTAAACATGCGTACTTTTTACAACAAAATATTGCTTAAAACCCCTATGCAATGCTCTCCTAATCAAACAGTAGTTTGTTTTTTTTTTCGTACCCAGAGTGCCCCTGTGGTATGTACAATGACGTTGGTACTTGTGATGGCGGACCGCTTCAGTGTGAACACGGAGGATTTGTAGACCCGGTTTTCAGTCAAGGACTCTGCACCTGCCCTCCGGGATATGTTGGCCGAACATGTGAAATTCGTAAGTATAGATTCAGCGCCTATTCAAATCATACGTGTATCCTTCACTGCTAGTCCATTGGGAACACAGTGGAGTGAGCCTTTCTGTCCTAAGTTTGCAGCTACATATTTCACAATCACGAGGCACTGCCTTTCAAATCAATTCAATTCAATTCAGAAACTAACACCCCAAGGAAAAAAAGGAAAAGTCCTTTTTGAAATACATGAAAATTTTTGTTCGTGCGAATTATTCAACTTTCCATAAGAGGTGTAAATTTGCTAACACACCATTACAAATTAAAACAGCCCACTAGTAAGTGGTTGAATTATAAAATCGCAGGTAAAAAAGTGATGAAAAAAATTACAATCATGTAATAAATTTTGAAAAAAAGGTTGACGTGTTGTGTGTCGAGGACATGCTGCACGTCATTTGTATTGACAACACCACATTGGACGGCACCTGTGTATTTGCATGCAACGCCAGTGTGCATTTCAATTGCCCTTTAGAAGAACGTGTATAGCCCAGGCCTGCACCCGCATTCACTGCACCTAAAACTAAAATTCCAAACTCGCGCAAAAATTCTTCTTTAATTAATTTGTGTACAAATTTAAAATATCAACATTAAAACATCTTGCTATTACTATGCAACATAAAACGAATGTTTAACGAAATCGATCAGAGCAAGTCTGATCAGTCCTTACCGTTTTACTAGTGGACAAAGTTATGAGGTTTTAAGTTTAAATTCCCTCAATAAACTTCACAAAGAAGTTCCATTGACTTACTGTGTAAATTTTCGTGGAAAGGTTGCAGAACAACCTTACTTTTTAATTATAGGCTCCGCCCTGCAATATACATATTCATGCATCAAACTCAATCAACATTGGACAAGACAAGTGTCGGGTACAGCAAACGCGGAGTAAGTGTAGGTCTATTTACAGCACACACGTAGGGCATGACCATAGATACTGCCGTTCTGTGACACAATGGACGCTTGATTGGCAAAATGTCCAACAATCAAAGAGACACGTGACCGCGTGACGTTGGTAAAACACCTCTATAGGACATGCATATTAGTGAAATTGAATTATAATCTCTTGTTTTGGCTCACAAGGTGGTACTTATGTTACCTCCCACGTTAAAAAGAGGTACCAATTGCAAAGCAATCATACCAGCTGGGAAGGTAAGCATAATGCTGTTGACATCAGGCTTGTTGTATCTGAGGGCTTCAGTTTGTAGTAAGGGTACGTTCACACTTGTACGCGGTAGCGGGTACTAACGGCAACGGCAAATTGTGTGGTAACGGCAAAAAATGTAATTTTACAATAAAATAAAAGTTTCTTCACACTGACAAGGCAACGACAATGCCGGTATCCGAATTTGGTGAAAACTGCATCCGGCAAATGTGAAATCCCTCTTTGAGCAATTACTTGCCGTTGCCGGAATTCTTCGCGACTCATCAGCACACAAAGGCCGAGAAAGTCAGATTAAGGCCTGTAAAGTGATGATACTGAAAATGTAGTGGTTTGATGAAAAAAATTCTTCTGCAATAATCCAACTTAACATATTCTACCACTATAAACAAAAAAGCAAAATACACTGTTGCAGAATTCCGAAGCCTTCGGAAATCCTTAGATGATAGCCTAGGTAAGATTATGCGGGCCTATGATAGAGCTCCCCACTATAGTACTTAGTACTGTTTCAAGTCAGCGACATGTGACGTTTACATACTGCCTTTGACCGAGAGGTCATTCTCGATCTCGGTAAAGTTGCAGTGTTACTATATGTATAAACAAGAAACCGCGTTTCTCCAAGTAAAAGTAGTCTGTACCGTACGTAGTCGAATTTCTAAATTGATCATAGCAAAAGCAAGACGCATACCCTACTAGAGATTTCTCTTCTATAAATTTTGCAACATCAGGTACTCCCCTTCCAGGGAGTTGCAACAGAGCCCCATCACAAAGGCGGGATTACTGCAAGGGTGCAGCGGGGAACCCCACCCACTTTACATACCTTAAAAATAGTAAAAATAATAAAGAAATTGAACGAAAGGAAAGAATATCAGAGGTATTGTGAGATACCTTTTGAAAGTAGGCTATACTAGAGTGTGCGATGTAAATTAAAGGGAAACATTACTATCAAATAGCATTGAAATGCCAGAAGAAAAAAATTCGGCGGGATTCGCACGCACCTGCAAAACAGTCTTATACAACGGCAGAGCTCAAAAGTGGGAAGCAACGGGTTATTTTGTTGAAAATTTTTGTTCGGCGCCTTAATTAATTAAAAGTTTCTTTGAAAGCATGCTCGTCGGCTTGCGGTCACGTGCTTTTGAGACTTAAAGCCCTGAAATATAAGGGTCACTGACAGTACTAAATGTACGTGGTCCTTGTATAGTATTCTACCACCTCTATATCCGTTATTGAGAATCCTGCATTCTGATTGGTTAAACACTGACCTGTTATTCTGCGGCAACACACGGTCGGTATGCGTAAAGACTGATAAAAAATGAAGTTTTTCACACATTTTCGGTGGTAGAATAGGAATAAACTACATTTGTCGGACTATTATTGTCTCATAAACCGTCTCGACTCCAATTTGGCAAAATAACGGACTCGGCTTTGCCTCGTCCGTTATTTTGTCAAATTTGGAGTCTCGACGGCTTATTCACCAATAATATTATTAGATATTTGGTACCAACAATAGTAAAAGTACCAGGTAAGTGGCTATAAGTGGTTAATAGTTCGCCAAATGCGATTTATTCCTTAATTAAACAGTCTGATCGATTTGATGGAAATTGTGGCTGCTTCTGGTAATGTTTTTAATATCAAATATCGTACTGTGTCATTTTCCAGTCGGCAGACCTACAGCTCCGTTGCCGCAAATTCCGTACTTATTTAAGTGTAGTCAGATATGGTAGGTAGTCAGATAAAACACAGTGTGGGTGGGCATACACACATGATACTTCTCAGGAAATGTACAGTGACAATAAGAGGGTTTCTTGCCCCTTGGCTCTTCGCCAGAGAGTCGAAGGGATTTTGGAAAAAAGCTTCTCGGCCTTTAATTTGTAATTGGCTAAGATCATGTGTAGTATCTGCCCTTTTCAGCCAGTCAAGAATGGGACCAGGCATGACGTGCAGATCCTTGATGTAAAGGTCTGAAGGTCGAGAGGTTGGTCAGTTAAGTCTGTTGTCCTTTCGGGTACGTAGCTCCTACTCTCCAATCGAGAGTAATGTTTGGTTTCGCCATTTGGCTTTTCGCCAGAGCGTCGAGGGGACTTTGAAAAAAACAGTAATTGACCACTTTCCAAATATCAATTACAAAGGATTGTGGGATAGAGTTTTGGTATGCGTTGTGTTTTGCCAAAGTAAATTCCATTAACAAAAACGACGCACACTAAAACTCTCTCCCAAAATCCTTTGTAATTTCATGTTAGGAAATAGTGAAAGCAAAGTGAGTTAAAGTATAATGTTGTTGGCTTTAAGTCTTAGTGTCCCTTAGGGACCTTGCTCCTTTTTGGAGCAGAACTAATTCACGAGTATTTGGTTTCGCCCTTCAGCTCTCAGTCCCCAGAGAATCGAGAACAAAGGGAGAAATCCAAGGTGGTGGGGATGTATCCTCCCACACATTTTGGAAATGTCCCATTGACATTCACAGTAACTTTTGCCTCAATTGCCCATCACCCCACCCCCCTCACTTTTTCAGACAAATCTCAGCCACGTGTCGTCGAGGTGACTTTTGAAAAAGTAAAGTGACTTCAATTCATTCTTCTATGAAACTGAACACAATATCTCATGATGTGGACGTCAAGGCTTATCACTCTGCTTTCTACTCGTGTAACTCATCTTTTAAAAAACCAGCAGCACTTTCTTCTCATAACTAGGTCACTTCGTTACGATAAAATTGCTATAAACTTTATGTATTCTTTCATTCATTTTTCATCATAGTAACTGCTCCTGGACATTTCGGAAGCAATGGACAGTATGTCATCTCTGATTTCTTCCCTGGTAACACTAATGGGCGTGGCATCACATTTTCGTTTAACTATCCCTTCGGGAGTAGCTGTGCACCTGGATTCTATGGACCAGGTTGCTTGAAAAGTAAGATTAGTATTGTTTTGTTGTATATAACAACCCTCATAGGAGAGGGGAGCTGTTCTCGACTAGGAGAGATGAACGTTGTTCCGGACCGCCGTCCTGGGGGAGGAGTCTGAGGGGATATTTGCCATTAATATTTGAGGGTTCCTAGATCCTGCCTGATGTAACCTATTGACAAAATTTGAGAAAAATTACTGCATAATTTTTACTATTTTACAGAGGAAATAAATCAGAGGTTTGCGTTCTTGAATTGAAGGGGGGGCACACTTCTGCTCCATCACATTTTTGACTGAAACCTCCCCTCCCCCCTTCCGCTTTTTACGCCCATGCTAGCCCTTCAGTCTAAGTGATAGTGCATTTGTCCACGACTATTGCGATACAGATTTGGTACAATTTAGTTCTAAACTTTATAGGTATAAAATCACCTTAGTACTATCCATTTTGGATAAAATTTATCAATAGCAAAGTTATGCAGCAGTATAATGCAATGAGTCCGTTTTGCTGTGATAATAAGCAATGTAACTTGCTTTTAAAATATTTTTAACATTTGGTGGGTAGATGAACCACATAGGCCTATGTATATACAACTAAAAATGGTAACACTGTCATGTGTTGACTATCGTGCATTGTAATTAGGGAGTGATCTCTGCCATAAGCTTTCCCCACTAGACGAGCAATACTTTACTAAACAACCCCACCCCACCCCACACACCCCATTCGAAAAGCTCCAAACGTTGTTGCATGTTGAGTTGAGTCCATTTGGAATGGACACTTCTTTTTTTTTCGAAAAAAATTCATTTCAGGTGTCGCAAAGCGAAATTGGTGACTGCACTTACATAAATGTAAATTAATACAGTAGCTAACTCCGATTGGTCTATGATAACTTGTGCATATCAGCAGAGCATCCAATGTTTGGTAGACAGTTCTAACACAAGTGAGTAGGTGTGGCCTTGAGCAATCTAACCTCTGTTCAGGCTACTATATCTTTTTCTGGGATACAACTAGACATGTGGGTTTACAACTGGAGGAGGGGCCAGAATTTTACTGTCTACGGCGAGATTGATTGCCCTCAGATTTATACGGAAAGCTTTATTGCACTAATATTTGTTGTTATTTAGGTACTTCTCATGACAGCATGAAGACTACTACCTGCTAGAAAAAAAAAATAACGACACATTTTGGAAGATGCCCATTTTTGGCAAAGCCGATCATGAGAATGGGACTACAATTATCCAGTTATGATATGCAGCAATAATGCCCCGGCATACTCACATTGTTAAACAGGGGTGCAAAAGAACTGATTCATAACCTGAGTAGCGTACAGTGGTCCCTGAACGACTTCAAAGGTTCTAAAATCTTGGACAAAATTCGGTGGAACAGCCCTGCACCTAGCAGCGGAGCGAAACGCACGGGGCCCATGGTCAAGAGACAGCGAGGGGCCCCAAACCAATGGTATCATAAACCCATTTTCCGAAGACCCCTTAAGATTTCCATGGGGAGTACGTACGGGCTAAGAGTGAGACCTTGCACGCACCAGATCCGGGTTTAATCCCGTATTCCATTCTTGCCTGGTTCGTCAAAAGCAGTTCAGTTGTTGATAGCTTTGTTTTCTTTCGGGTGTGTAATAGTTGGTTTGACGGTAGGTAGAGTTGCGGTTTTTTGAGAATTTTTTGGCGTATTTGGTCTGGGCCCCCCTGAACCCTAGGGGCCCCTGGACATTGTCCACCCAGTCCACCCGATTGCTACGCCAGTGTCTGCACCCCGTACAATGTTGGAGATAATAAGGTCAATTCGGGGTGCACCGTTTTAGTTTGGACAACATTTTACTGGGGGACGAGGGTCCACTGTAAAAAGTCTGAAAACTTTTGTAGAATAACAGAACAAAAAATAAAGAAATACAATGAGGAAACATGAGAGGAAATAGAAAAAGTGCTGTAAACTTTTGCAACAAACTGACAGCACTTTCTCTATTATCTTTATGTTTTCCTTTTTTTTTTTTGTTCTGAAAATTTACAGAATTTTTTCAGTGTGTAATGGGGAAAGGGGGCGTGCTATACTGGGGACGGAGTGTACTGGGGGACTGAGGTTTGGTAAATAGTGTACGACATTATACATGACACAGCGATGGAAGTCTTTGTTCAAACGTTTTGTCTTAGATTGAAGTCTCAAATGTTTATGTTGTTTGCGACACATCCTCCCAAGAAAAAGTTTAGGAGCTTCACTTTTACTCCTCCCAAAACTAGTTCAAAGTATTAGAACTAGACGAATGCCATTTTTAATTGCTTCTCAAAGTAAAAATCATTTTAATACTATCATAACGATTCTTTGTCTTGTAGAATGTCCTGTTGGAAGATTTGGTCCAGGGTGTGATTGGGACTGTAACTGTGTGGACGACGTGTGTGAGCCAAATGGAGAATGTCCCAATGGCTGTGCCTTTGGCTTTACGGGTTACACATGCCAAACAGCGGTAACAACTATGTAACAATTATGTAACAACTATGTAATAATTTGTGGCCTTCCCTCAACCTCCCGGGTACGTTAAATGTTTTTTTAGCGGGGCAGAGCTGTATACGCGACGTAGCAAAACATTTTCCGGGGCAAAGACCACGACAGCTTTCTTCACAAAATAATTTTGCTACGAATATTCATTTGTAGCGGGGGTATCAACTTTGCCTTGAAAGCGTTGGTGAGTTCGGCTTAAACTGAACTATTGCCTGGGGGGGGGGGGATGTAAGCGAAAATTGTACGGAAAACCTTCCCACTTGGTAAAATAGGATACTATGTGCATTTAAACACAATGTTTTTATGTATACATTGTGAGGGCCAAGTACCGTGTTTTCATTCACCGCTTTACAGCCCCTCAGGATCACTGTCACCAGCTGTGAAGACTGCGCCCTCTGCACGCATTGTCACGTATCGGTGGGGACTTGAATCCGGGTATCTTGTTCAGAGTACCTTAACGACCGACCTATGCAAATAAGAGTTTGATAAAAGACTCAAACAGAAACATGTACCGAATTATACATTATCTGTCGTTTAAAACCATTGTAAGTTGGGGGGGGGGGCTCGAGTCTCGGCCTTGGGAAGGAGTTGATTTTTGGCCTTGTGAGAGAATTGAAGTCTTAGCCTTGGGGAAAGGTGGAAGCACGGCCTGGAGGGTGTTTCAGCATTAGGGGACGCAGGTGCGAAGTGAGCACAGGTCTCGAGAACAGCAGCATCACCAATGTCCTATAATTAAGTCATAGTGCTTCCACTATTACATCTCTACAATCCCTCCAGGTCGTTCCAACATTCAACTTATCTTTCTTTACGAGATCAGAATTACAGTATTTTCAGGAAACATTCATCAGTCCACACCACTACCTCTCTAGTTTTTCGACATCTCTATCCACCAACGCTTACAGTCCTCCACGGGGAAGGGTTTGGCGAGTCCTCAAACCCTCCTGCCCTTGTCACTTTGGCAAAGCTTTTAGCCATGCACAACGTGATTCGTACTTCCACATTGAATAAGTTGTTACTTTCGAAACTGTACATGGAATGCTCTCATTACCCGAACTTATAATGACTGATATATCAAATTTGAAAGCTATTGACAACTAGAATTTACACTGACCACTTTTTCTCAATTTCTTCCTTTTTTCAGATGTAAATTTTCTATCAAGGACACAACGATTGTAATATTTCAACAAACTGTTTGGAAATCAACATCGTACATCCTATGTGGAAGTCTTTACACTTGACATTTAAAACTAAAATTTCTGTTTCTTGGTAGTAATTATATCTTTCATAACCGGAATTTTGCCTTTAAGTAAACTTACCAAACGTTAACAGAAGTAAGGCAAGTCGTTAAAATTTTAAGTTCTATACGTTGGTTATAGAAATGCTGGGAGGTAAAGAATAACAGTCTTTCTACTTTACACCCACTTTATGAGAGGATGTAGCCAATAAATGAAAATAGTGGTAATAAGGAGATAGTTGTAATAAATAAAAGGCTCATTTTTACAATGATCTAAGTTACCTGATCATTAAAAGTATTAAACAAACCATTCACTGTTTTTTGCCACTATGACCCCTACCATCCAGCCTACCCCCTTGCCTCCTTGTCCACCGGCAGAAAAGGCCAGAGGGTGGGGGATATCCCACTACTTTTTAGAAATGCTCAAATAGGCTTTTCATTTTTTCACAAAGTAACTTTTTCTTCAAGTACACATCAATTTGATAAGTATGATGACTGTCTGCTTCGTATCAACTGCCCTGAACGTCCAACTCTGACAGTACCAGTACAATCCAGTATCCAAATCCATGAGAATAAGTATGTCCAATAAATGAGAGGTGATGGGATTGGAAGTTAATGTTTAAAAAATTTTGGAATAAAAGTGTCATCCCCAGTAAGTGTTGGATTACTTACTAGTTTCATTTTGTTTCTTTATTATGCCACCATTTTGATGCGAGCCAGACAGAGAGGCCAGCGCTCAACATTAACTACTGCCCAATTGCCCAGGGCAAGTGAAAAAATTGCAGGGCAAGTTCTCTCTTGCTTTAAATTACCCAACTGCGCAAGTGCTTCTTGTGATTTCGAAGATGAGTTTAAAAATGTCGCAAAACACTAAAAAAGCAGTAAACACATTTTGAAAAACAGTTGTCACGTTTTGAGGTACTACCATCCAGTGCGTATAAGTATGATTCGTGTCGTAACAGCCATCGCATAAAGGATCGTTTACTGCCTGTATTGTTAGCTACTTTCTTCTGATTTGCTACTCATCCAACGTACAATTAATACCGACACAACCAACCACAATGCCGCACTGCATTTACAGTGTTAAACCAACCACAGTGTCACTACATGCTTGGTAACAACCAGGGTCCCTCCAGAAAATTAGGAGTTTTTCAACTTTTTTCAAATCGTGATTACATCCCTCCAAAAACTAAAGTGTACACAAGATCGATATTTTCCGAAAACGAACAAGTCTAGCTTTCTGTTTATGTATACGTAATGCACGACAGGATAGTGTGAAATAGCCAGGTACATGCATCAAAATATATTGCGGGCTTCTAAGTATTTCTGTTTCACTGTTCGTTTTGTGGGGGACTTGGGCTACGATCAGGCACGTAGCCAGGATTGTGTCATGGGGAGGTTTTTATTGGAGTTTGACATGGGGAGGAGTCTAAGGTCCCCCTACCCTTTGGAGAAAAAAACACAGCTTTTTTAGGTTTCCGGATGTGAAATGGTGCAATGATGTGTGCCTCAAAGGTAATAAAGTTCATAGTGATTGTGTGTTTGTCATTATTTTTTTCAGGCTTGGGCCATGAGGGGGGGTGGGGGTTCAACCCCCAAAACCAACCCCTTGGCTACGCGCCTGGCTATACGATTAC
>WURT03139307.1:0-11272 GCA_009936505.3 Holothuria glaberrima | reverse complement strand
GGTGTTAACCTGCGGTTTTGCCTTGGTATAAACACGGGGTTACACCGGTTGACGCGGGGTACGTGAGACCAAGGTATTAGGCGTTAACCCGTCCTCAGTATGGGCACTTCGCTCACATACCGTACTTCGCCACCCCTAGAAATGAGTCCCATATTCCCCACGGCATGCTGTGGTAGAACTGCCTAGGTTAAAGTTTAAAGTGAAGCCGTTTTTAATTAACCCTCCTGCTGTTATCGTGTTCTTCTTTTGCGGCCCTTGCTTTACAGATGTACGCATGGGGAAGCAACGCGTCAGGCGAGTTAGGAACAGGAACAGGTCAGCCATCTGCTACAGAACCCGTACTGGTGACATCATTACGCAACATTTTAACAAAACAGGTAAAAGGAAAAGGTGTGGTTTCACGTTATTTTCAGATTTTTTGAACTTGTTAGTTGTAACGGCTGACCTCAGTAATACCTAATATTGTAGTAATATCTTGACGGCAATCTGATTCCCTACAAGCAGACCCTTAGCCAGACAACGTACTGAGAGGGGGAAGTGGGAGAGCTTCGAACGCATTAAGTAAATGGTAATTGAAATGGTTCTTGGGACGGGGTGCCTCTAAGGTTATAAGGTGTAATAAACAGGACCAACACTGCTTTCATGTTTATATTTTGAAGTATGGTAGGAATATTTAATTATTATCAGTTTTCACAGTTATTTTACATTGAGACAGTTGCGATAGCTAATAAGAGTTGTGAAACACAGTAGTGATAGGATATGTTTGTTTTTGCAGCTTCTCACCCCAAACTTTTAGTTTACGACAAAAAGAATTACATTTCAGTTTGTTACAAGCTATTCTTACAGAACATTAGGGTGACAGCTATTGCATCTCTTGGCTTATGTGATTTTCTTTCCCTTTGGGCATTAGGTCGTTTGTGGAAAGAGCCACTTTCTAGCATTGTCAAGATCAGGACACATTTACGCCTGTGGAATAAACGGAAGTGGACAACTAGGTGACGGTACCGTGAACAATGCACCAACGGTGAAAAAGCTGCAAGAGAAACTGGGCAGGTAATGTATAAAGGAACTGCTAGGCTATTAGAGCATTTGTCAAAATGTCGACAAAAGCACTAAACCAAAAGGATTCGAAATTATTGCTCAATCAGTAATTTTGAATTAAATATTCAGTCCAAGAAAGAGAGAATAAGTCTCAATCGATAAAATCTCGATCGATAAAGTTTCCATCCAAATTTAGATTAAACCCCAATTCGTATCTAGTAGACCGATCTTTCAACTAAGGATTTTAAATGTGACACGATTCTCCAACGTTAGAAAACCATGCAAACGTTAGTTAACCATAAACATATCTCTATGTCCATCTTTCAATTAAAGATCAACCTTTTTGTTTTGTTTTGTCTTTCATATTGTTTCATACTATGGGGCCGCTGCAGAGTTAAAAAAGAAATCCAAGAAATTTTCTGGATAAACGACTGAAAATCACATTTCATTGTTGCTTTTGGAAATATTTATTTTGAAGAAATAATATTGTTAGGAAGGCAGTGCATGATGGGAAATCTGTGTCGTCATTTGGGCAAATAACTTAGACATAAATGCCATGTTATTTATTATGTTGATCCCACTTCATCAAAAATCATTGTTACAATATGCATAAGGGTAGGAATGGGTGTCCCTCTCTCCTTTGGAAAACCCTCCCCTTTGGAAATTTTTTTTAATATTCGAGGGTCCTTAGACGCAATTTGGTGCAAAATGTGGACAAAGTTTAAGGTAAATAACTGCAAATTTTTAACATTTCTGACAGAGGAAACAAAATAAGGGGTTTTCGTCTTTGGAAGCATAGTTCCGCCCCACCACATTTTTAACTGGGAGACTTTATCCCCCAGCTCCCCCCTCCGCTTCCTACGCCTGTGACAATATGTATAAAACGTAGACTTAAATACTAGATCATGGAAAGACGTTCAAACTTTCCATTAGCATCGGAGTTTAAGGCCAAACAACTTTGCTAAGAATAGCGAAAGGACTCCCTGTCAATTTGCCCACTTGCTTTCGCATTCAGTGACCGTGGGGAAAGTGAAGGTTTTCCCTGACAGAAAAGTATTCAATCTATAAAAGATTGAGTAAGGAATGAAGTTTTGCTAAGAAATTTGGGGACATTTACTAAATGTTTTCTCTTTTAAATTGGGCATCCTACAAACTGTCAGCAACATTTGCTTTTGCAGTGGAGCAGCCATTTCGGCTGGGTCGAGACCCCAGTGGAAGTCCAGGAGGAAGAGCCCCTTTTAGGGCCAGCTAAGCCATCGCTCAATGCATGGCATTTATGGATTGCATAAAACTCACAATATGAAAGAATATGACAGGAAGTGGGGATCTAGGGCCCAAACCCAATAGAAAATGTTTTATATCATTTTCTTTGCCGAAAGGGTAACATTGTGAGGGTCACGTTGGGGTGAAGAAATAATTGCAGGTCGGGGGTTTTCAAGCTATTGAAAATTAAGTTGCTGAATTGGAAGAGTCAGTCAACTTCATCTAGATCATCTAGAGTCTATTAATTTCCGCATGCTCTAAACTGAATTTACTACATCTTCGAGTTCATGCGAGTCAGATTTTATTTGTTCACTCATCATTTTACAACTCTCATTCTTGCTAATACAGTTTCTCACAAGTCGCTGCGACGCATTTCAGTGATCTGTCTGCCGCCCTTAGTGAAGATGGGCATGTTTATGTATGGGGATTCTGTCGATATCAAGCTGTGACAACTCCAATGAAGACAGAGTTGGCCTCTCTAGATGACGCTTTTGCTTGCTATTCTTCTCCCCCAGTATCATGGAGACCCCTACCCATCGTGACAGGTTAGTTTTATTTCGGGAAAGACCTTCAGAAAATGGTTACTTCGAAAGGGACTAGCCACTACCATATCTGGGATCACTTGTAAGCAGGCCAGTAGCCAGACAAGGTACTGAAGGGGGGGGGGGAGGCGAAATGACTTCCAGGAGGCTCGGCCCCCTGCCCTCCTTGGCTACAGGCCTGCAAGTTGTAAGGGGCAAAGTATTGCCATATAGCTAGAGTACATATGTGTATTGCAGTAATCAGCCAAGTCCGCAACCCTCTCCTTTCTTCATTTTTCATTGCAGTACACAAAGTAGTAATGACACAGCTGCCCTTACCACTTCTCCAACTGTGTCACGAAAAAGGTTATTTTAGTAATATTTCACCGTTATTCTGCATTACTAAAACTATCAATCAGAATAAAATTCCCCGATTTTTCATTTCTTCTGTCTTCCTCGTTTAAAATCTGCAGTTTGAACAATTTGAACTGGTCTGCCTACTCAAAAGAGTCCTGGTCTCCTCTTCCTTGGGCCACGGAATACGCACATCTGGAGACATTAGGCGCTACTTATTCCACACCAAATGGTCGTGATAGAAAACAAACGCGGTAATACCCTACAACAAAAAACAATACCGAGTTTATGTATAACCGTGGAATTACTACACGAATTCTAAGGAGAGTATCAGGTCCCATGAACGTAGCTAGAGTGTGTGCCTTCTTGGAAGCCCCTTTCTGCCATTGTCACGTCTGTAATATCAGTTATGATATGTTTATTCCTAAGTTTTTCATTGCAGTAGCCTAAGTTAGCACCAAAATAGTCGTTTCCTCGCCCAGAGCTCACAGCCACACTCCTTTCTTAAAGCTATTGGGTTACCCCGGTGACAGAAAGCATGCAAACGAAATTAAAAATAGTGTTTGCACTGAAAACATTGTTTTCTCGGTTAGCATAGCCTGAAAATGACCTTATCATAAAGTTTACTATATCTGCTGTGGGAAGATAAATAGACGAACAATCGAACAGACCAACAGAGAGCAAAACGGTATGAAGGAAATTAGGGCGAACATCCTTTTACCTTGTAAACCTGCAATTTTATATTGGATAACCTTACTTGAACTTTTAGTTTTCGGATACAAAGGAAAAGTGGTTTTTCTATTCCTATGATATTTAGTTTTTTTTTTTTTCAAGACTTAGATAAAATCTTCACTATGAAAGTCTTTCAGCAAATTTTTAAACTCATCTACTAGTAATCGCCACAATTGCCACAGTCTATAGGTCCCATATGTTGACATTTCTCTTCTTGTGTTCCATTCTATATTCTTATACAACATACAGTTTTATTAGAAATGACAAAACAAGGGATTGGTGACAACTTGGAGAAACATATGCGTTACTTGCTGGTAAGCGACTGTATACTAGGTCTAAGCCGTAGTCACCAGCCCGACAATCGTAGTGTGGGCACGCTGTATGTATGAGATTTTGGAAATACAGGCTAAAGGAAGTTACTGAAAAAAGAGCACTACCACAAGACTACCTCTTCGTTTATGTACAATGCTGTTCCAAGCACATACCTCACTGTCCCCTAACTATTCAACACTTTCCCCTAACTATTCAATTTATTTATTTCTCATATGCATCTAATTCATCAACAAAATTGCATTGAGACATTACCATTCATCCAAGCTAGTGACCATGAAACAACTAAACAACGATAAGGAACAATTAAAGGGGATGTGACATCTCCTCGCCCTGCAAACCCGGGAGTTGCTAGCAACTTCCTGCCTAAACATATTTAGGAATAGCCCTAGAGTGACTGCACTTTGATTGAAATTAATTCAAACAATACAGCTGCACTCTGGTTGGTCAGCAATGAATTGTTAAATCACTTGTGTTCCAAATTAAGCTCACACACACTTCTGTGACAATATTTCCTCAAACAATTTTCAACTCAGTGCAGGCTGATGTAGCTCTGTCTTGGAGGTGTACTAGACAAGTGGTTTGATTTAAATTGGAGAAGAAGCTTGAAGTAAACTCAGTAGGGAGAATAGCTATTGTCTGGCACAAGATTAGAGAACCTTTAAATTGAAAGAATTAAGTGTAAACATTAATAAGTGTATTGTTAAAATGAAACGATATCAGTCAAACAGGATTTTGATCAGAATTATTTTGTTCAAAACTACGGTTTCCTCAATGTAAGAGATGCACCAGAAACATCAATTGCATATGCACACCAGTGGTGACAGCCTTGGAAATTTCCCAAGATCTTGAAAATTTAGAATTGTGATTGGGAACATAAGGACGATTTTGTAGGCTTAAGGGGCAAATGGCTCATCGCCCAGCTTCTTTGCATCATTTCTCATTGCACAAAAGTACATCTAACACGATTAGCTCAAATTAAATTTTAAATTTTCGTTTGGGCCTTCTATCAGAGAAACATCTCTATGTTGTAGTCCTTAGGTTTTCAAGAGGCGCCCGTGGGCCATTTTGCGCAGGCGGAGTGTTTTAAAATGACCCGCGGGAGACTTCGAGGAGCCTCAAATTCTATTGACAAAGTATTTATTTTCCTATCGTCATGGTTACTGCATGAGAGTTAAAGACATACACGCGTCACCCAAAGCACATTTTTAGTGTGGGAGTATCAAAATTCTCAGTTGGTGACTGCTCTTTGACAGCATAGTTTGAAAATTAAAAAAATGCACAGTAGCCCACATTCCACACGATGCAGAAAGAGTGTACGCTGAACATATTCTTACTTAGAACACTCGGGAAGTGCCGTTTCCGTCCATCTGGGGGTTTGTAAAGCCGAAAATTTTGTGGTACGCTCCGCACCAACCGATGGTGGCGCTCCGCTTAGAAACATTATTTTTAACATTTTTCATAGATTGATTTTTTTTTGCATTAATGGAGAAATTGCAGACATGAGATGCATATTTCAAGGCTGGCTACATGCAGCTTAAAATACTCGGGAAGTGCCGTTTCCGGCCATCTGGAGGGTTTGTAAAGCCAAAAATTTTCTTGTACGCTCCGCGCCAACCGATGGTGGCGATCCGCTTAGATAGTCTTCCTTGCGCTCAGCCCCCCAATATTTTTTCCGTTTCGCCGCGCCTGCGGAGCAGATCCTTGATATTGCCGGGTGGGGAGGGGGTCGTCCAATCCTTCCCGCATACGGACTTGAATTTTGCCCCCCCCCCAACAAAATTTCTTACAGTCGCCTCTGGCGTTGTGCCAAGCAGTACAGGGGTTCATCATTTCTATTTTGAAAAATATCCTGTTTACAAGGATTTCGGGCTTTCACCTCTGTTGACCTTTTACCAGTCTCTGACCTCCATCGGAAGCAATAGAAACTTTTCTACATCCTAACTATGGTAAATAACAGAAGGCAAAATGCCTTGGATACTGATCGAATCAATGAATATTCAGAATGAGTAACCGGGCGCCTTCCACTGACCCATTCACACACACACACACACACACACATACACATAACTTGAAAAGTATTTCTTATTATCTAATGGTCACAACATCCCTCCGACATGTTCATCATTAGGTACCTTAGTTAACTAAAATTAGAGTTAGTAATTAATGTACCAGAGTTATGGTTGTGGCAAAATATATATGTTGTTCTTTATAATTTTATCTTTGGAATGGTACAAAGATTCAGCCAGGTCTTTTCGGTGATCAAGAAACGGCACAATTTGGCGGTGCGGCCCTCTGTTTAATCAGTTCACGAGTTTTCGTAGTTTCACCTCTGGTCAACTCAGATGACCTTTGCCCTCCACCAAAATGTATAGGGTTGTTCGCTCTCTTAACACAACAAATCTACATGTCAATTTTGAAAAGTATCCTTTGTCCCGTTTTAAAATATTGTGTTTATCAGATTTCGGTTTTGAACTCTGGTGGCCTCAAATGACCTCTAACCTACAAACAAAACAATAGGGTTTTTTCTTTTACTATGATAAAATTCTATATCAAACATGAAAAGTGACCATATCATCCCTGTCTTAAAATATCTTGTTTATAAGGTTACAGTTTTTGATCTCTAATGACCTCATTTGACCCCTCTAAAACATTGGCAATGGTATCTTAATATCTTTAGTTTAAGTCATGACGTACATGACGTCAGATGAGCACAAACTGACAAAAAGATGCAAAGTACGTCTTTGGGCTATTTGATATACGCTTTTATCTTTTTTATCAGTCTAGAGATCTACTCAAACAATTCTGTAAGGTATGAGACACATTTTCTTCACGTACGTCGACATTGTAAAACATGATTAATATAAACGCACATAGATTTTACGAAGTCACATGTTTGTCATGACGTGTTTCTAATCAGATCATTTGATTTTTTGGTACCATATTTCTGTACACTAACAGTTCATTTATGGGGTATGAAACAATCGTTTTCAACATATGAGTTGTCAGTGGCTATTGAGAAATTATGCAAATTAGGCTTTTCCGGGTGTCGGATTTGTCTGATTTTGGTTACAATATTCAGTGAGGCAATCCTCAGTATTGAAAGTAAAACAACCTTCTTCTGCAATTTGTTCTAGGTTCATCCATTTATTTATTGGACTAAATGTAACTCTGACATCTTTTATGCAGGCCCCACCCGACTTTAATGGATCAGAAAATCTTTTAATATCTCCATTGTCATCCTACACAAAGAGATCAACTTCAACTACAAAAGTTTTATGTATCAAGAAACATTGGATGAGAAAATCCTATCACTTGAAGTGAACAGAATGCCAAAGGGATTGTCCAGGATGGACGGTCCAATCCTCAAGAAAGTAGGCTACAACATATGAGAAAAGGATTAAAAATTAGTAACTTCAGGGAACGCGTTGTGGTGATATTGGTCGGGCCTGGCTGAAGCAAAGCTATTAGCTCACTCGTTAGTCTCGTCGGGGAAGACTGGGGCCGCCTCGTCAGAGTAAGCCTTACTGCGTATGATAAAGTATGTCACCCCGACGGTGACCATTCGTGCAACAGTACACTTGTTTTTTCTCTCATGAATGGTAGGTTTTTCAATAAAACCCCCAATTTTTCAAATTTTCTTAATACCCAAAATAGTCGATCTTTTCAATGAAAATACAAATTTTGGAGTTCTTGTGGGTGTAGAGTATTTTGGCGTTCTTCATGCAACCCGTTGTCGGAGCTTCGGGTTGCTATAGTCTTTCGTCGGGGATTTGCCTTTCCACTTCGTCGAGTAATTCCAGGTGCCACCACGGCATGGTGCTTCTAAATCATGAGCATGATAAGTAATGTACACATCACAAGCAACAAGACATAAGGATGACATTGTCTTGCATTATCTGTTCATTTATTGATTAACCAGTAATCGTTATCTCTGAACTATTACCAGGTACATTTACCTTTTAAAATCAGCATCTAACTGTTTAACCAAATTGTGTGGACAAGAAAATGAACCGTTTCTAAGGAGCCTGTTGCAACTTACATGGTTGGTTCGTTACGTTGCTAGGTACATTTATTACATACCAACAAATAATCATTGTCAGTCTTATCAATCTAGCCAGAGGTCAACACATAACACAAAACACACGCATCCTTCGCAGATGATTCATTGTGCAGAATTTCATCGACCATTAATCAGTTAAACATTTAGAAAATATGTGCACGTAATACAAATGTCTCTAAAAGGGAAAATGTAGTCCCAATTTGAAGAGGTGTACTCCGGTACACTTGTTCAGGAATGGCTCCTATCAATCATGTGACAATATTTTTGTTACTTATTTCCTAAATTTATGCAGAATAACTCATTAGTTTACCCTCAATATTCAATGATTTTACACAGGAACATTAAGAAGATACTTGTGAGAGAAATAAGAGATCTGTAAGATTTCGCAAATTTTTGAAAATAAACTTGGGGGACTGCCTTCTCCCTTTAAAGAATTCTTTGAGATGACTTTAAAAGACTACCTCGATGGGTATCTCTCAAACAATTGCTCTCTCGAACACTATACTTAAACTTGATTTTATATTGTTAATGTAAAAGCCGTATGGACTTTATCTTCATGCCTCTTCCTTTGTTACAGGAAGACGACCTTTTAGAGCAGGGAGCTGGTATTAAAACCTCCCTGGCAAGAGCCTATCTCTTCTTCAATAACTACTCAAGAATTAAAACTTAGTCAATACAGTGAAACTAAAATAATACTTTTTTGTAATAATTTGATTTTCAATGTCCTCGATACAATGAATATAAATTTCAAAACCACTAAGTAAGGATAAATCACTTCTTTAATTTTCAACATGAAAACAAATGCATCATTGCTTGCAAACACACTGGAGTGAGATGAACATACTTCATTATTACAAGCATACTTGTTAATAGTGCATGACTAAAACATTTTGTGTGAAACTTACAATGAACAAAAATACGGTTGAAGCTTATACTCCATAACACTTGTAACCCTGGTAACCTTATCATGAAGCTTCCCTTTTTGTTCATTGTTAACTATTTTGTACAGTCAATTTTAACTAAGTTTTTCGTCAAGACAAGGCAAAAATGCTAAAATCTCCAGGTTTTTTCATTCAATACTTGCTTTTTGCTCATGAGATTCAATCATTGCATCATATGCACTACTTTGTCTTCAAAATCAACGACCTTTTGCATGTCACGTGGAATGTACTGTAACACCATAGCTACTTTCCCACTCAAAAGGCGTCGACAGTGTAAACGCAATAGCATAGAAGACGCTTCACGGCGTGGCATTCAAATGCGCGTGGACAGTGCAGACACACGGAAAAATCCCTTGTCGTCAAAGTTGCATAAAACTTTTTTATCAACCTTGCGTTGAGCATACTACGTCGGTCTTGCTACAGTCTGTGGCAAGCTTATCATTAAATCCAACGTCATGTGTCCGCCGGTGCAACCGATCCATAGATGTCGAGTAATGTTTCCCCCGCAACTGTGCTCAAAGGCTTAGAGAGGGGGAGCCAGAGGGGTGGGAATATGAAATAGCTTTTTGTGGCCCAGCTTTATCTCATCCTCCAAATGCGGACATAAGAAAAACTATTAATGTCGTCAACAGAGTAAAAAGGTTAGTCTAAGCTGTTGTTGAATTTGAAGCTATGTGACATGATGAAAACCTAAACCGCATACAAAATGAAATGACACTTATCTTGTGTTTAAGTAGGCCTCTGTAAATTATTCTGTTTTAACCCTTTGCTGAATTCATTTGGAGGACAGGCTTCATTTTTGAAACAAGCTCTCCAGGTGCACTTACAGAACTTCCTCTAACCAGAAATGACCTGTTCTAGTCGAGCGCCACTATTTTGAGAGTTGCAGCCAAAAAATACGAATTAAAGGCATTCTTTTGCTTAGATACAGTGAATTAAATGTTTTATTTGTGAAGCGCCCTTACGCGGGATTTCCCGCATGGAGCACTGAAAGGGTTAAAGCACGTTTTCTTAAACTGGTCTAAGTTTTAACTCAGTAAACTTGAGCGAGTAGTAGTAACCCTTCCATTGGTACCATTCCATTCCATCTGCGTAGGAAGAATGAAAACCTGCTAAGTACAGACCATTTGGGTTAGCCTCGTGACAGGAATTGTACCACCACCCTCCTTTGAATAGGTTGGGGCAGTTGTTTCCATTTTCATCCCCTCTGGCCGAGAATCTTTGTCCATTGCACATTGCCATGGCATCTCCTAAAGTGAGACAAAATAGAAATTTGATAATGCATCAATATTGCTTTCACCATTAAGTTACTGGTTACATTAGTTGTATCTTATTACTTGACATAAATCACTGGAAACCTAATAACAGTGGACATACCCCACGTCCGCTGCATACAACTCAAAAAAGCATGTTCTCATGCTTTCGTTATACTGCATGTTTTTCCCAAGATAGTTTCTCCGAAATTGCATCTCATTATGAGGAGAAACTCAGTTGACAGTACTTCAAAAAATCCATGTAGCAATTTAGCTCAATGTTTAAAGGGCAAATCTAGTCATCCCAGACAGTTCCAATTCTCCCAACTATGCAATTTGTAGCTACTCCCGTAACTGTATAATGCTCCTTTTTGTGCAGACACAAACCTATTACTGATTAAGGCATGCATGTCCTGGTGAGCATACAAGGCTATAATGTGTAATCCAAGCACCCTCTCTGCATTGTGTGGAATGTGAGCTACTCTGCATCTTTCAAATTTTCAAACTTTGCTGTCAATCAAAGAGCAATCACCAACTGAGAATTTTGATACCCCCACTAACGAGGGGTTACGACTGCATGTCTTTAAATCATTCCACTTTGAGGGGTTTGCATCAAAGTGGTCAAGGCTCGACTCTGCTACTGGAATTGTGAGGCTAGCCAAGCGTAATTTTGAAAGTAAGTTGGCTCTGAATATTATTGACGATCCAAAGGCCTTCTACAGGTATGCCCGTAGTAAGGTCAAGACTAAAGATACAGTAGGTCCTTTGACTGAT
>WURT03139284.1:0-29134 GCA_009936505.3 Holothuria glaberrima | reverse complement strand
ATGGGATAACATGGCATTATTGGGAATAAAACATATATGCATCATCGAAACCTCAATGCATTTTTGCATTCTGGTTTGATTACAGGCACTCCCTACTTTTGATGAGAGTATATATGTCAATATGTGTATTATATCTCTATTTGGCAGGATCAAGTCAAAGCTAATGTATGTGTTACTCCAGAAATGGTCAAGGAGGCAATGGATCAATTGAGAGGTGCTGTTACTATTGTGTACCCAATGGGATTACCATCCTATGACCCCATTAGAATGGAATTTGAAGACAGAGAAGAACTAGGGGGTTCACAGGTAGGTGTAAGAGATGAGTTAAATAGAGTTATGTAGTTAGTTAGTTGGGGCCCTAGCTAGTGTTTTTCTGCTGTTCGATTAATTATTTTACTAATCCAAGAGTCCATGGGGGTGCAAGGTGGGAGGATTTGGGCTGATACTCCCTCCACCCCTACTACAAATTTCAGGGAAATAGACTCATTCATCTTTACAAACAAACAACATTACAGCTGGTTTGCAAAAGAGTTGATAAGGCATGCTTTTTTTAACTGTCATCATAATGAAAAATAGATTGCAGTTCATCTACTTTCTGCATGCAATCAAGTAAGCATTTACTCTCGCAAAATGACATGCATGTATGTACTCTTCTGAAATGTTTAAAGAAATGTTGCATATTACTAGGCTAATTTAATGTGTCTTTCATTACTGAGTTAAGTCATACAAAAGATCACCAGTTACCTGAAAGTTTTTAATCATCACACATGAGAAATGTAACAAATATAACCATAAATGTTCTAAAGATATCACTCAGTTATTAATTCAATAATTTGTCATTGTTGTTGTTGAATATTGGCAAGCCTAGGTCACATTGTGAATTGGTGTTAAAAATGCCCATGGTTGGGCATGACCTACACACATAATGCCCTACACACATAATGACCTACACAATGACCTACACACATAATGATTTGTGGAGAAGCAAAGTCTCCAGCAGACAGCTGTGAGTATTGCTGTTAGCACATGAATTGGAGGTGTATGATCTGTAGTATTCTTTTACCTCACATTTGGTTTTTCCATGCAGTAAGGTTATTCCTCTGTGTTTGTTTTCATCAAGGCCAGTCTACAGGTTCTTGAAGACGCTGCAACATCTTTATGGTTTTCTGGGAAAGAGCTGATTCCTGACAAAAAGTTGGAAGTGTTTGTGGGGAAAAATGAAAAAACAAAACTCATTGTCAAATTGCAGAAGGTAAGAATCAGTGAATGCTGAATTTGGTCTACAATTGTCTCAGTGCTGGGTAGACTACTTTGTGTGATTTTAATGCTACTGCAACATGTGAGCTGTTTGCTATGTAGTGTAGGTTATACTACATCACATTTCACTGGTGTGCACAAGTCATTCACAAATTTGAGTATAGTTTGAATTTGTGTACTTTATAGCACATTCACCAACTATGTCAATAGATACCGTGGGTGTTTCTAAGTATGCTTGGGGTGACACAAGAATGACTTTATATTAAGACATTGTAATGCCAAAGTATTAATTGTTTGTGAAGGTAAACTTATTGCTTTGAATTACAGAAAGGATCAGGGCCACCAGGAAGGGAACCAGTATTTAGTGAGGAGGAAAGAAAACAGATGATGTTGCAAGCATACAGGAAACAAGAAGAGTGGAAGGTTTGTCACATGCACAGCTTCAAGTGTACCTAAAATTTAGGATTACAAGAATATGTATTGTAGAGGTTGGAAAATAAATCTCATTAATCCAACTTCCATTTACATAGCTTTCTCTTTTGCTGAGATGTAAAATGTGGAACTTTCTTAAATTTAAATAGTGGATTGAGCAATTAGTTGTGATGCTCTTCTTGTACACCTCACAGTAACTGCTTATGTTTCCTTTTGAAATTAAAATGTACATGACCTTGATGAAATTTATAATACATGCTCTTTATGGAAAGAGCCTGTATGTTTCAGTTGCCCTACAGCAATAAGACAGTGGTCATTTTGGCACAAGGTGCAGTGCCTTTCAAAAGAAACAAAGATGGTAATTTGAGTAGTACACGAATGACATCACAAGTTAGTGTGCAATCTACCATTTTAAATGAAGTGAATATGCTTCAACATTTTATATCTTAGTACAGGAATGTCCTGTGAAGATGGGAGTTAGACCATTTGGATTCATCTTTCAAGCTTTGTAACATACATTTGTGAAATTTGAGACCTTGCCTGTTGGTACTTTAATTAGACAGATGCATGAACAGAGAGAAAAGCTATTGAAACTGTCCTGGAGAGTTGACAGGGTTGAATAGGTGGCACAGTTACAGGACATGTGCAATTGTCCCTTGTTTAGATAGTTTGAAATGTCAAATTTGCCTGTGAAAACCTGTGACAGGATGAATCCCCCCACAGTTCCCCCAGATGTTATGGGGGTGTGGTGGGGTGGGGGAATTGTATGATAAACAAACTCAGACTACTTTCTCTGCTAATGGATTGCTTGGTGCCCTGGATCATCCAAGATCACTGAGGGAGTGGAGGTTGGGGGAGAGACAGCACTGAGGGAGGCCTTACTTTGAAGTGATACCATTCTCATTAATTCACCTGCATTTGCTTTTCTGTCTTGTAATACTTTTGATACATTTCGTGTAAGGAAATAAGAATTCTAACAATGATTAGAAATGTGTGGCGGTAGGGCAGAAGTTCACTGACCAACTGGAAATCAAGATTTTATTGGCATATCTAAATTGTTAATAGTGAACTTTTGTTATGCATTTTGTAGCATCTAGTGATTTGAAGAATTTACTTTGCTGGTACACATGTGCTGGTTCACACTATATGCAGTCTGCATGATTTTATCTCATTATTCTCCCCATAGAAATTACAAGAAGAAAGTGAGGACTCTTACCTAGACTCTGAGTGGGCAGATAGTAGTGCGCTTAAAAAGCAGTTCCAGGGACTCAAAGATGTGTCATGGCGCCCTCGGTAGGCATGAATGCTCCCAATTGCAAGGTATCTGATGAAATTGGACTGAAGATCGTGGAAGAGAATTAAGATGATAACATCAAAAGGAATCTGAGAATTTCTAGATTTTCACAGTTGATGGAAAACCTGCAAAGGCATGTGATGTTACATCTGCATTTTGGGAGCTGTGGAGGTCATGGAAGATAGTGACATCTCTTAAAAAGTCATGGAAATTCATGGAACTTCAAAATTATTATAGAAGAAAAATTAACACAATTCAGCAAACATTACATTAATTGTAACTACATTCCCAAGTTGGAAAGGACATGGAATTTGTGAAGTCAAAGAATGTTTGCTCTAGACATCAGGGAAAGTCATGGAATTATTAAGGGAAAAAAGTGTAAGAACCCTGTGTGTGTGGGAATGAGGTTATCAGAATGACCAATGAACCATCTATTGTAAAACTTGATTCTGATTTAGAGGATAGGACAGTGGTGAAATCTTTGAAAGATGACCATAAGGTATTTCTATACAAATGCAGATTAGTACATAATTCTGAGAGATACGTTTGCAGCAGTGATAATAATGACATAGCATGCCTTTGGCTTCATTATGAACTTTTCCAGAATGGAAGAATGGATTCAAATGAAAGCGTAACACATTAGTTATCTTAGTTTAGACTATTTCAAAGGTAAACAAATCCAGTGAATTTCATCCTGAGGAAGTGGTTAATCATACCAAATGTTTTCATATTAAAAATGGCAGATACTTTCCCTCTTGAATCTATTCATTTGGAAATTGTTGTACGTTGAAGGAAACAAAGTCAGAAACTGTAAGACATGCTTTGTTTAATGTTCTGGAAGCTGATGGCAGTGTAGATTTATCCAAAGAAAGTGTGTGTTTACAATCGTAAGCGTGAATTCAAAGAGCAACATAATTTTTGTGAAGAGATTTGTTTTCATATTTCAAAACTATCGTATGACGTCATGGTATAAAAGCTATGAGAGAGAGAGGCTGAAATATTCCATGAAATTACAAGTAGGAACATACTGGATATGCGGTCCAGCCAGACTATTTGGTTGGTTATTGAAAAAATATCCAGCTCTGGTTCTGGCTGAATCTTGTTAGAAATCTGGACAGATTTTTCTCAAATTTTGAGGGGCTACAGAGTGACCTCCCTCATTGATAGATAGTGGTATCTTTGTTAATTTATGTAATATTTTTCCTAGTTTTCTCTTTATCTGTGTACATGTTTTAGTACAAAATTTCCTAGTGGCACTGCCAGACACAACTTGCATCTTAGAGTACTAGCTTCTCTGTACATGCAAACATACAAATATCCAAAATTTATGAACTTGACAATTAATTTAATTTGAAAGTTAACCTGTCTGTAGTTTGTGCATAGTTTATCATTTGTTCAAATTTGTATTTCTCCTAAGTAGTCTTTGACAAAATGAACTGTCCCAGTCACACTAGTGGCACTGTATACAACAATTCAGAACTAGTCCCCATCAAAATTTACTCTCATTCTTACCAACATCAATATTTTTTTTTAAGATTCAAGAATGTCCTTGTGAGTAATTCCACTCTTTCAGTTACTGATTACCAACATCCTAAACACTACAAAATCACACCATCAAATACCATGGTAATATCAGGGAGTCAACTACCATCTCCCCAACTGCCTCCCTTCCCATCCCCCTCCCATTATCATTGCCAATAATGTCATTTTCTAATGTTTTTCTTTGGAAGTAACAAATCTGGTTCCAGCATGAATTCCAAGTAGTATCCGGTGAAGTCTGGTTCTTGTTGAGTCCAAATACTTGGATCCTGTGCATTCCATATATTAAAGACATGAAGTTTACTCTAGTTGCAGATGTGTAATACTATTTCTGTGCTGATAATAAGGTTATCTGATTTTTAAAGTGTGAGAGATTTTATTACTGTATTGTGGAAAATAGAAACAAATGTTTGATTTTTAAAAAAGCTGTTTTCAGGTAGTTTTTTAATGCTACATTTAGTCAAAATTTTGTAATGGTAAACAGAATTCTGTAGACTGTAGAAAAACGAGTAAAAAAGATAAGCAAGAGACATTACTCACATTTTAAACCAATTTATTTTCAGTTTTGGTCAATTCTACACAAATATATGTTTCTTAAAAAAATTAGATTTTAGTATACTGTTATACGTCTTGAAAGTTTCTCCCCACACTACTTTTTCATGCAGCTGGCAAAGTAATCATAATTTTTAGTCTTTAGGTCAAGGTATAACCTTCCACAGTACTCAGTCTCATATACTAGCTTACAAGCTCTTGTCAAGCACTATGTACCATATCAATCTGAAGTCTTGTTTATCCCACGTTTACAGGATAAATGCATTCATTTTGTTATGATGAAAAAGAAGGGTCATCTTGAGCAGTTACCATACTCTTGATGTCTTGAAAATTATCCTCATTAATTCTATAATGTTAGATAGTTGGATACTTGCTTGTTTTTAATACATGAGGAGAGGGGAGGGAAGGGGAGGGGAGGGGAGTGGTAAGAGGTGCTGACAATGGAATCTGAATGATAGGTACAATTATTAGAAATAAAGATGAGGCATAGTAACTTCATATCCACCAAATGATACACTGAAGTTTATAAAGCAGTTCTGCTGTTGCTTAAAAGAATAGTCCAGACCCAAATTTAAATTTGGGTCTGGACTATTCTTTTAATACTTTGTGTGCTCTCACAATGGCCAACAAATGCAGTAAGAAAACAAAAACGTTCTGAGGTTCAGATAACCACAAAAGAGAGAGATACAAGAGGTTCCTGTAGTCGTTACAAAACATTCTAATCAATTCTAAAATTCACAGGGTTTTATAAAACACAAAACAAACCTTATGAGATATCACTGCCCTAAAAACTAATAAAAGTTAATTGGTTTAATTTATTCACAATCGAAAATGTATCAGCCTAAATGCATGTAAGGTACATACAAAGTTTGAGATGAATAAAATTTAGCACTGGTAGAATGCTGTAATTTGTATTTTCATTGAAGTAGCTCAATCCACTCATTAATATTCAATGAGAGTACTAAAAACAATAGGGTTCAATATTTTTAGGGGTACACATGTATGAAGTTAGAGGCAGGACAAACACTCAAAGATTTTGAGACAGCAAGCACAGTGTCACAGACGAGTACAAAATTCCCTCTATATGACGGCATAGGTACCTACGCCTTCCTCAATACATGGGGAAGTTAATCACTGTTGACCAAGGTCAGATGGTATCCCACAAAGCCCTGCAATAATGACCATCCCAAATGAGAAACTTAGACAACAAATAGGACAAAAAGTTGTAAATGAATCATTGACTTTTCATCTGTGCAAGTTGTAACACAATAAATGACCTTGTTTCCATGGTGATGGAACTCTACAGGAAATGGCTGCAAGTTGTAACGTGTCTACAGGGAGAATCATGGAGGCACATGGTCCTGATAGGTATTGATCACCCACACACAGGAAGGTGGCTCAGAATTAATTTTCAAAGATTCATTGTCTACTAACTATTAAATAGCAGTTTCACACCTCTACAATTTTAAATTTAATGCTACCATGTCAAGAGCCAGGTCTTTGTAAACGAAGCCTTTGTCATAACACAAAAAGAGAAGAGCACAAAGATGATTGAAACCATCTCTCACATTTCAACAAACTTACAATGCTACAAAGAAAAGTGGAATTTCTATTTGGGAAAACTGTTCGAACAAAAGATTGTTCATTTTACGTGATACAGCATCAATAACATTTTGATACCTTGGTCATGCCTAGCAATTTTTGTGAAGATTTCAATAACAGCCTGTCTTTAATCAATATTTTATTGTAAGTCAAGTGAAGTAGCTTTCTAAAGTGACAGTTTGACTCCAACAAAGACAATTAAGCTAACAAAGAGCATTCACAAAAAGGTACAAGGATAAAGTTTGGGGGAAGTATTTTTGTAGATATTCCTATCCAAATTAGCAGAAAATGTGGATATTTTGGTATTTACCTGAACAGTGAGACAAGTCATTGTAAGATCATGCTGGAATGGTATTAAAGAGCAGGTTGACATAGCTTCACCTTGATTGAGCAAAAAGGATGGTGAACAGGATGGAAGAGGAGGAAGGTCTTGAGGGGCCAACTTAGCAGCCAGGGGGCCCAAACTGTGGACAAGCAGGTCAGTCAGATTGGATAGTAACTACTTCAATGACTTAACATAGTCTACATGCAGTGGGGCCCTGGAGAGGTTTTACCTAGGGTCTACTCTTATTGTGAATAGTCCTTGCGGACTTGTGCACAGTTTGCTTGATGGTGCATTGAAACTAACCTC
This sequence comes from Holothuria glaberrima, assembly GCA_009936505.3. Taxonomy (NCBI): domain Eukaryota; kingdom Metazoa; phylum Echinodermata; class Holothuroidea; order Aspidochirotida; family Holothuriidae; genus Holothuria; species Holothuria glaberrima. Next base: position 21,827 of record WURT03139284.1, on the reverse strand, counting down.
AAAAGCAAGTAGCTTTGAGGGAAAACAAATAATGGGGACAAAAGAAAAATGCAATATGATACATAACGACTTCACCTATCTTAAGCCAGCTGGCCACTTTGTCCTAGACAAAAGGCTGAGTATATTACTTATATCAAATAATCCACACAATATTTAAAACACACAAGAAGCATACAGTTCTTTGAGCAAATCCTGTGTCATTTGCCATGCTCATATCTTTATTTCTTTAAGACAGTCATTCTGATGTTCTACTTCACAAATTTTTATTTTTTTCTTATAGGAAAGTACCAGGCAAGAAATGACAATGTTACTGTGATTTACTTATACATGAATTATTGAGATAAAGAATGAAACAATGGAAAAACCAAAAAATATGAAAGAGTAACTATGATTACAGATAGCTAACTTTGCTTCCTCAGTTGAAAAATAAACTTTAAGCAAAGTAATGTTTCCCAAACTGGGAGAAGATTGTCTGATAGGGACACTGAAATTTCCACCCTTTTAATGTGTAACACACACATTGTAGGTCTAACGACGAACTTATTAGATCTTAGTACAAATTTTGTACTTCAGCACATGAATTTTAATGCAATATTGCTTTACAGTGTATAAACCATTGAACAAAGGACTAGCAAAATACTTTACAAAAATAGAAATATTTTCTTTCTTTCTTTTCATTACTATTATTACTATCATAGTTGTTAAGTCATAATTCTCATTACGACTGATATAATCTTAACACTCAACTACTGTTCAAAAATAAATTGCCTCTCAAAAGTGAAAATATTTTAGACGACAAACACGTAACACATTTGAAGATCATGGAGGTAGACAAAGAAAAGGTAAAAAGTTTGACAAGTTTTGATTAACTTGAACAAAAGTAGTGGAGAAAAGCAAGGCTGATAAAGTAACAAAGAAGATCAGACACTCTGCTAATCTACGCTCCTGGTGTAACGTGTCAGAGCTTGTAGCCAGAGAGTTAGTGGTATTCAACAACTTCCTTATAACTTTTGCATTGACCTTTCATTACACTGATTCATTCATGCTTGTGCAGCTTTCAAAACAATCTACGGCATAAGCTGTCTCAATTATTTCTTTCTTCTAGTGTGAGAAATAAGCACACTCATAAATTAGGCAGCACTTTGCTTTGAGATTAATTACATACACGTTACCATCTGGCAAATAATGCACAGGGAGTGATGACAACTTTCTTGAATACCTTTTAAAGAATACTCTATCCAACTACTGCTCATTGTTTTCCCATCTGCTAGAAGTACACTATACAACAAGTTTCTCTCTTTTTTGGACAGTATGAAATACACAACAAACAGATGTTACTCACTTTTATATTGTTTAAAATTGGGTGATTTTGCTATTTTTATTTCTCATAAAAAAAAAAGTTAAAAAAAGAAGTTATCTGAAAAAACACTGAGGACCAATAGAACAATGCTATAAGCTATTGTATTATCTATACTGTACTTTAAAGGGAACAAACAGCCACTCCAAACTTAAGTATTAAAAACATTGGTTTGTTCTTAGAAATTTGCTCTTATTTCTCATACAATATTATCATCTTTCATGATGTTTTCAACAGAAATATTAATATCAAAGGTAAACCAAAGAGTTGCTCTGTGTGCAATTCAATGATGATAATATTATCACGTGATTAAAAAAAGCCATTCATTAAACAGAATATCAGGCTATACTAATGCAAACTGGGGGGCTGGACTACCTTTTCCTTTTAAAATGCACTTGCAGAATCAGACTGAGACATGAAAGGAAGCGGATGTAGTTAGGGGCATAATACTTTAAAGTGGTTCTCCAAATTTCAGAAGTGTGTTTCCTTTGTTTAATATTTGCAAGAGTTTCACATAAACCTGCACTACACTCTTGTCATTTTCATTTCCATGCTATACATACAGAATTATTCCCTTTATTAGAATATAATATATAATATATAATATTACAAGAAAAATTGGGCCTTTACAGCCTCCCATAGCATTGTGCTGCAACATATCAAAATCTAGCCATGTATCTCCTGTGCAAGTTGTGTTGATGCATCATGATATTATAATCCTATGCCTGATTTATTTCTTCAAAAGTATAAAATTTATCCATTACTAGTAGCCAAAGCCCTACACAAAATAGCAAATTCACATTCACATTAGGTATGCTTTCCAAGACCATCTCAAAGAATAAATGTCATTGTTAACATTACACTAATTGTAAAAAAATAGAATTTTCAAATGCTAAGATTATGTGGTTTTGAAAAAGATTACTTGTTCATTGAGTTTACTTGTCTTTTGTGCCTGAGAAAATCTTAAAATTACAGTACCATGATTTTGCACTATATTAGATAGCCTCTCTACATAAAATTAACAGCAAATGTGACTTTTGGGCTACATTTTTTTTACAATACTACCAAGTCTAAAAATGAGCTATTAATGGACTTCAGAGTCAAATGACATGCAGAACAGAGATGGTATTAGAACCATCCCAACATTTGTTTGCTTCTCTAACATATCCCTACACACTCACAAAATACGGTCATCAATGAAAAATTTCATGTGTAGTACTTGCTTTGAATTTCAAATTTTTGGCATTTTTAATCTTCTCAAATATACATCCATCCTGGGTGGAGTTTTAAAACAACCCTGCATCATAACAGGACACCCAGCCTTAATGAAAACAAGACAGTAGAGCATCACACTGAAAATATCCACCACTTTCACCCTTTGTTGTGGTTCCACGTTTAGCAATCAACGCAATTAATGACTTCCCCTGGCTTTCTTTCTGGTTTGCTAGGTGGAAAGTGCATCTGTGACTAAAACAATAGGAATCATCCTTGCCAAAGTCGTCCTATTTCATTTCTATATTCAAAAACAAAATGTAAAGGATCTGAATGAAATTCTGCTCTACCGTCTGTTAGGAGCAAGTGAGAGCCAATTTGTCACAGTATTCTCTGGGGGCTTACGTTGTGTTGTATCCAGAGATTTACAATGGAGGCCCACAAACAGAAAACTTAAGATGATGATATTTGAGATTTCTTGGGGACACTTGTAAAAGAAAAAGAAAAGAGGCCACTTCTGGCAAGTAGGAGAGAAGTACCTTACTTGATTACTATGTCAGGTATATAATTTTGAGAAAATTTTTTCAAACTATTTGGTGACTCTTGATCTTGATACAGTGCTTTGTTACAAGAGAAATGGTTTAATATTTCTTTTTGATAGACTGAATTCTTCTCTGCATACCATATATGCATTACTGGTTTGATAGGTAAACATAACATTCTGTTGTTGTACTTGTTACTTTTCTTACTATAAGTATGCCTGCAAGCTCTGTCAGAATAAAGGGTACAGGCATCAAAAGGATGATAAAGTTACCCTTATTTGACTTGGTTCGGAAAAAATATTAAGTCACTTCACAATGGCATCCGAATCCCAAAATGGGCCATTTTTGAAGCAAAACTCTGCACTAATCAGAACAAGGGAAGACAAAAGACACAAAAGTTACACTGATAAATTGTGTACCAGGACACTAGGACATATGGCCAGTCAGTGAATTATAACCTGATTATTTGTAAGGTCACAGGAACTATACAAGACTGTTACGTCATGGAAGTAGTACTGTCTGAGCTGCTACTTCCATAGTTGAATCAGGGTACAGAGTGATACAATCGAAATGGTTATATTTCTTGGTCATATTTTCTGCACAGTCACACTCCAAAGGTCAGTATTTTTTAGTCTTTATGTCTGATTTAATTTTTACCTGAAAGTCGGTGCATTCCTTACTTTTAGGGAAAAGTACTCTTTGTTGGAATTGGCATTGTTACAAATCTTCTGTGGCAGTTTATATGTTTCAATTAAAAAGCAAGTGATCGAAAGTGGTATACCTAACCCAGCAAGGTCAAAGGTCATTAAAATAAGATTGTTATGTGAAATTTTACATGATTGGTGAAAGAGCATACATGAAAAAGCAATAAATTTCAGAAACAACATTTTTCATGTTTGAGTCCTTGACTGCAATTCTTCTGAGACTTTAGAATTTTGAATATGATAATAAAATATTTTCTGTCATATTAACAACTCCTTATTAAACCTGCAAACACATTGGGACTTGTTAGAAAAAGAAAAATAATTTTGTTCAAACTTATGTTTGAGCAGTTCACTATGAATAAACAACATCACTGATGCAAGACACGGCTTGTAAATCAGTTATCTTGAGTTGCTAACAGAAATAAACCAAAGAAAATGGTTTTCATATTTCTTAATGATGAGGTTAAAATATGAGTATCATACATTTGAAAGGTCATGTCAAGTAACAGAAGACTGAAGAGATTCAAGACACAAAAAACAGTTACACCAAAAATAAAAACTACCACAAAGGTGATGCAACTACCATAGTGGACATGTAATTCTCACCATGGTATTAACAAAAGCTTTGGGACCTAGGACCAGGGCTGTTGGAATGCAGACAGCTAATGGGGCTGTAACCCCCAACTCCAAAAAAATTTTAGTTTTAAGGCAATCACAATTACCATTTTTTTAAATACACTCCCTTTTAGGAAATTGTTTCACTTTGAATTATGTTAATTACTTGAGTTGTATTGACTATTTCAAGAAACTTTCTTATTAAATATCCTTTCTCTACCCAGATGTATGTTTGAAAAGAGAGATGTTTTACCATTTTGAAAGTACATGTATGTTCCTTGGTGCTCCCATATACATGACACTCATTGAAATACCAATTATATCAGAGAGCTGAATGAAGTTTTCGATGCTACAGCATAAGGTGAAGCTTTCCCTCAGAGGGCTCTGTCTTTTGGTTTGGGCACAGACCTGTTTGTCCATCTTATCAGCCACTTGATGTTGCATCCTGTTAAGATATTTAGGCTGCTTATTTGGAATTGCTTTCCCTCTCAAAGAAAGAGGTCTCAACAAAAATACTTTTATTCCACTAAAATATATTAACTAGCAAGTTAACGTTCTGTATGTTCCATCCTGTCACAATTTTTGCAAGAATATTCGCAGCATTTTTTATTTTCAAAGTTCTTTCTTGCAAAACCTTCACAGGGGATCCTTATGCTTTATACCCATAATACCCTAAAGGAAATAAAGAAATTACCAGTTACCATTTCTGGTTCCTATCAAATATGCTGAATATTAAACAAACCTTTCTGAAAATGTATTAAAGCGAGACTGTCCAATAAGCAAGACATTTTACATACATGGTAGCAATCATTTATGGAGGTTCTCATAAAGGACTTCAGACAGTTCTCCCTTCTATCTTGTCATAAAATAGCACACATGTAGTAGGCTAAGTTGACCACATTATCCTTCCATTTAGGGCAAGGTTTTTTTTTTTTTTTTTTTTTTTTAATTTATATGATACTGATCATAAATATTGGTAGATTAGTAAACTTGTTGCAGAAAAGTTAAATGGTGGAGAGCTGACACTGGTCACATGTGCAATGATCAAGCACTAATTCTACCAAGTGAAACATTTCACACAATCCTCATCTCTCAGTAGACTAATATCCTTTTGTACCACAAGAGTGACTCTTAATGAGGTCAGCAGAAACTCACTCATTTTATGACACATGACCAAATCAGCCTTTTCGCTGCCAGCCATCCCCCTCCCCTTCCCCTTTTACCATTCCCTTTACTATTTCCAAATAAAGTTTAATTTTCAAAGTTTAATTCTCTACTGATTTGATCTCAAAATATTTTCAAGTTTAAGACAAACAGCATACTTCCAATGCTAGAAACATTATCATACCATTAACAGCAATTCATGCTAAACAGATGAGCCCCAGCCTAACAATTTAAACAAAGCTCAACAGCTATCATAATGTACATTCTTAAAAAGAGTCTAGAAAACTACAAATGTTAATTTATTTACATTGTGGAGACCAGCTCCAACAAAATTGCCTCTTATTGAAGAAAATAATTTATGATGCCACCGCTAAACTCTGGCAATTTCCCCGCCAGCCATCATGGATAGTAATTATTCAATGGCCTACTTCCTGGTAGGGGCAAGGTGCCATCATTGTGGTATGTGGTGACCTCACTGGGTTCTCGCGAGTACCTCAGAAGTGTGTCTCTATTGGAGTCCAGCTCCTGAGACCTATGAGAAGGAAACGTTCTTGTATTCCAGGACACTGTGGTGCTATCACTAGGAGCTCTTTGAGCCCTCTGCATTGTATTTCTGTTTGAGTCTATTTCCACTCTGTGAATGGTACTATGACTGTCCGAGACAGACTGTGTTCTTGCTGATGTAGGGACAGTATCTGTACCCCTCAATTCTGTCTCATTGTTTCTTGATCTGTTTCCATTCTGATTATCAAATGTCCTGTTTGCAAGAATCAAAGGTGATGGTGGCCGACGCCAGAGTTCATTGATGTCAATCCTGTTCTCCTCCTGAACAGCAAGGAGAAGGTCACCTCCTGAGGCAAGGTTGTGTCTCTTGGTAACTGTTGCAGAAAATGAAAAGGAGTAAAACGAAATGTCATATTCTTTGAGTTAATATGCTAACAAAGAATGATCAGTTCTACACCAGAATAAATTTATGATGTTAAAATCATCATTTAAGGACCAAAGTGCAGATTTCCATGGTAATAATCAGAAACTCAGAGCCTCTAAGGTCCAGAACTTTCTAAAAAATCATGTATCTCAGGTCCAGCACATTAAAGTGCTCCTCAAAATGTCATCAAACCTTTGATACCCCGTTTTTTTTTGCAATCAATAATTATGAAACAGACATCTGAAGTCTCATTACCCAGTGGGTACAACAGGTAAAAGGACAAAAAAGATTAATGCTGTTGGCTGAGGCCCTGGTTTTCCAAAAAATATCCTTTCTGATGCAGTTAAGTGTTTTATGAGCTACAGTAATAGTATTAACTATAGTTTCTACCTCCTTTCTAATATGTGGCAGATCTATCTCTCCATGTTTCAGGGATCATTATGCAGTTCGCAGGTTTAGGACCACTTTAAAAACCAGTACAATCTACTGGCACTTGGCCCAGACAAATCCTTAAATCCCTCTCTCCTGAACCAGTCCTACAAGGCTGAATCCCACTCTGCACTATTGTTATTCATAAGCAAGAGACTAAACATGAGCTGAATCAACAAAATATTCTTTAGACTCTCCCTCCCTTCTGCCCCTCACCACCCCCACCCCCACCCCCCCGGAGTTCCATCTTAAGAGAGTGTCAAACCATAGGCTGATTTAAACAAGTAAGTAACCTAAATTTCAGCATTTCCTTTCAAATTTGTAAAAAATCTCTCTTCACAGGAATAGATCTCTACACTTTGTTTGTTGAATGGCTTCACAAACATTCATTAAAGGCTATGGAGATGTCACTTCCTTGTGAAAACTTTTATCTAAATGAAATTTGCCCACATCCTCTCTGCAATAACAATCAGCAACAATACTTCATATTTATCTCGTGGAACATCCTTCCTTACGACGTAAATATATTATGTATTCCACAATGGGAGTTAATACTATTCATAACCCTTCTACTTATATTGTTTAGACAATAGAAGTATGTATCAAGCTTTATAGGAATTCACGATAAAAGGTAATTCTCACATGGGGCACATTTATTACTTCAAAAGCTTCCTCTATTGTGCTAGCGTGTTATGAGCACGTTTCTTTTTATGGTTCCGTACCTTTAATCAAAATTATTGCCCTAGAGCTGATTTTATTTCCAACATTACCTTCTCATTTATTGGAGGCATTTTAAGTTCTTTAGTAACTCCATTCATATTCATAACAGGAAGGGGTAAAAAGTAAGGAGTTCAAGGAGACAGAAATGGATTGGGAAGATAACAAAATGACTATGGATAGTGTCTGAAAGACAGTGTAGAGCTAGATGTAGAGACCTGGCAAGCAGTTTGCTTACCCTAATACAATATGTTAAACAGCCTGTATAAAACAAAACCTCCCTATTTTGAAGGATCTAAATGTTGAAAGCTTCTCTAAACACACAGATAGCTTTTGTTTCAAATCCCTTAATCTAATCCCTAAATTTGTAGTCATTTCTCTTGTAGTCAAACAGATGGGAGGCACAGAGTTAACAAAAGATGACCCAAGAATCGCCTCACCTGTGTCCAGTTTCCGTCGTAGTTTCCAAACTTTGATTTGACAATGTATGACAACAGCCAGTAGTAGCAGGACTAACCCCACAGCAGCCCCTAGCAGGAGGGCCAGAAGCATAGGTTCCTTATTCTCTGTAGAGGTAAAGTGAAGACAATATCATCTTAAAAACATTATAATCAAGTCAAAAGGAAAAATGTTTTCACCCCAGTTTCAATAAGTATACCCTGGTTTCCTAATTCACATATGGTTCTTTTCAATCATGTGACTACATTTTTGTTTTAAAGTCATGATGAATAGCCTCTTTTTTCACCTTAAAGGGGACCTGCAGTCACCCAAATGGAATTAGTATACCCAGGTATCCCAATTCATGAATGGCTCTATAATCATGTGGCAACAATTTTGTAACTAAATTTTTTAAACTTGTGCAAACTAACTCCTTTGTTTACATTATGAATGCAAGTTTCGTGATCTAAACATTATGAAAGATATTTTCAATAGAAATACGGCAAGTTTGTTTTAATTAGTTCATGTGTCAAAGTAAATTTGCAGCCACTGCTTCTTTCCTTTATTTAAATATGTAGGCTAATGCATAGGTCTTGAAACATTATAAAAGTTAATACTTGTAAGAGAAATATGAGCAGATTTGTAAAATTTACTTCTTTGTTCAAAATGAGGTTGCAGCTTGGATAAAATTCTTCATTGCTTTCCACCCTTCACCTTAAATACACCAGTGTAACAAGAACTACAAGCTGCATTTAGAAGAATCCATTTAGCTTGAGGATGAGTACAAACATGCGTAACATAACTACTTCAGAGATAACACTACATGACACTGTTTTTATTTTGTAACTTCTTCAGGAAGAGCTAGGAGAACAGAAAGTGAAAACTGAGACTGTGGAACCCACCAACAGGAAAATGATACATGGCATGAGGGTATGTAAGTCTCCACAGAAGCTTGACCAATTGTTAAATAATAGCAACACAGCCATTTCCTTGAATTTATCATTTATTGTACAAGCTGAAAACAAGGTCTCTTCCACAGTGATTGCAATAATATGACCTTTAACCTACAATTGCCACCTACTGCTGATTCAAACAATACATATGAGTTGGATAATCACAGCCCATATTCTCACCTGTTACAAAATTGGCAAAGGCCATTGAGCTTATGACCCATCCCTGCATCGGGTCTGGGCGATCTGTTGGGTAAACTTCTGTGATCAGGTCTGTCACTGCAGACTCCATGTTGGAATGTTCTTCTACTGGCACAGCACCTGATGAGTAAAGCACAATCAATGATGTAACTTCCATCCCAGTACTTTGGACATGTATGCATAACCAAGGAAGCAAAAATCGGCTAATACACTGCATTGGATGCCACTGTTTTCACCAATACAGGTAGAAGGCATTTGTCAGGCAGCACTTATAACAGATTTATACTTAGACTTTGAAAGGACATTTTAAGGTTTTTGAAATTCTTTCACATAAAACCATTGAAATTTTAAGGGTTTCATGTACAAAACCTACAGACCTGGTACATGGACTTGCATTTGTAGGACTCAAAATAACTGCAGGAATAGGACCCACAAGGCCATGGCCATTAGGCCCTTTGTTTTGCCTTAATGTCCCTTAAAAATGACCGGAACTGAAGGCCATAATGGTATAATGAGCTCATTGCCCTTCTTCATTAGTTCTATTTTAGTCCTTTAGTTTCCAAGTTTTGGTCTTGATGTCCCTCTTGCTTAGCCTCAGTGTCCAAATTTATGTAGTCAAAGGCCAATTTTGGCCTTGCCATTTTGCATTCTTATTTCGAACCCTGCATTTGTATGGCAATATGACTTATCAGCTTGTGTGGCATACTGCAATGCAATTTACCCGTTATTTTATATTGTTTCCAGCAAATTTCTACACAAAAGCAATAAAAACAACTCTTGTAAAACCACAAAGTCTAAACTGACTGTTACATCCTCTTCAACAGAAGTGCCTACCCAGCTTTCATCCAAAAAAAATCAGTGCAGGATTTTACAGCTTGAATATGTAAGCATATCAGGCAGGTGTGCATTTATGAATTTAATCTAAGAATCAATGCTCCCATTCATAACTTTGCTTAACTGTCCCTAAGATGCTCACATGAAACCCTATCAAAGCAAGAGACAGGGTGAAGTACATCTCCATCACTTGCCATCCTCTCACAGTTTTCATTCCAAACATCCATCCTCATATTTTTGAAGGTTCACCTGCTGGGCTTGTCAAAATTCTGCATGACCAAGATACAGAACTCGAAGAAACAGATGATGATGACTGAGAAATGATGGCAGCAGAGTATTGATGCAATATACCAAGCTTGCTATGTAAATGTACATGAGAGTGGCACGCAAGTTCCCATGTTCTCAAAGGTCAAATTTGGTCTTCTTTCCGTTCTCTACTTGCATGTTTCCAGTGGTATATAAAGGTCAAGAAGCCGGTATATAAAGGTCAAGAAGCCTTTTTTTTTTTTTTTAACTTCATGTTTTACTGCTCTTTCTTTTGTAATGGTACATACAGGCCTAATTTACATGAAAACAAAAATAGCATTTGAGCAGATCTAAGTTAAAGTACTATCTGCACACTTGTGCTTACAATTTTTTGTCTTGGCTTCATTCGTTTTATTTGTGTTTAGGTGAAAATACAATTTACACCGATTTCATTTTTATTTTTGATTTCCATTGTTTACCATTTGTTTAAATCACAGAAAAGATGCTATTCTAGTACAAATATTGGGAAGGCATGGAAAAAAATTACACAAAATTTTGAAACCATCAGACAACAGAGATCACCATTCTGATTGAATACCAATTCTTTCACTGTTTGTGCTTGTGAAATAAAAGAGGAACATCTTACTAAAGCATTTAGGTTTACTTCAATTTGTAAACTTATTTCCTGAGCTTCAATTCATTTCTTAATCTGAAAAAAGCATAAAAACTCGCTTAAATGAAATATGATTTTGACTGAAACGTTGTTGAAACATACTTTTTTAATTTTTCACGAATTTTGTGGTCATTTTTCCACTCAAAATTGAAACTTCTTTCCCAGTTCTTACACAAATGCCATGACTTCAAATGGGAATACTGTAATTGTCCAGCTTAAGTGATACCGACCTGGTCCTTTCAAATCTGGTGAGATCACTTCAATAATTTCAGTAGGTGTATCTTCTTTAGTGATTGGTTTCCCAGGATGAACTCGTGGTAACCCTAGGTAACGACGAGGTTTTCTGAAGACTTTTCTGGATACTGTTGGTAAAACAAGATGAAAATAAAATATGCAGATAGTACTGTAAAGCTAACAAGACTGAGGTAGAAAACTTCTCTACTTTTCTCTTTGATCTACCAAACCAGTGCCAATTCTGCCAAAATCACAGAAGTCAACACACCAGATGATGTGGGGGATTGAGTGGGAAGAGTCCCCCAAGCAAAAGGAAAGGGAATTTCAGGACAAAGAATAATTTTGTGAACACTGGCTTTTACTTTCAGGACGAAATTTATGTCATAACTGTTTGCCAAAAGGAGACCATTTTCAGGGCAAGTATCTTCCACACCTATGCAAAACTAAGAGATAATGACAATCCATAAATGGTTAAACAAACTCTCTCTTTTTCTGAAATGGTGTTTATAATTTATGGCACACATTAATTGAACACATAACTTCATCATTGGGCACCTCTAAATCAAGCTTATAGGAAGATCACCATCATACTTTTACTTTTGCAACCCTCAACCCACTCCCCCTGCCCCCATCCCCAGCCTCCCACAAACCTGGTGGTTCTATCCGTATTAGATCCACAGACCTCTAGACTGCAAGGCATAACAACCTAAACACAAAGCCACCTAGAAGCAGCTCCCTGATAGGTCCAAATATTTTCCTTAAAATTGCAACAAACTTGCAATCTCTGCTGAAAGACAAACTTTCTATCCCCTAAGGTATATACTAGAGACTTCCTGATTCAGGATGATTAGCGCTTATCAGCAACTCTCGGCTTAAATGAAGTAATTACTGATGGAGGAACACAATCAGCAAATTATGAGACCAAAACAAACTGTCTGCTAAAAGAATATCCCATCCTTTCAACTTAAATCATGATAAATAATTACTTTGCTGTATTAAGTTTTGAATAACAGTAAATGTGATGATATTTTAAGAAACAGGCATACTATTTTTTAAATACAAAAACAAAGATACCATTACATGTTCTTGCTATATCAGAAAAGGTAAAGAGTTCAGGGTGGAAAACAAAACATTTTCTAAATATCAAAATAAAAGAGCATAACTTTGTATAGATAAGTTTGATGAAAGTACTGGATCAGTATAAATTTACATCAAGTCATCAACATGAATGCCATTAGTAAGGAATAACCATTATGAAACAGAATTTCTGAAAAATTGTGTAAAATCAGAAATTGAAGCAATTATGAAGAGGACGAAGAGTGCTTATGTTTGCAGAGAAAGCCTTATAGAATTCATCATCAGTCTACAATTAACTAATGTACCCATCAAAATGCAGGTCTCAATTTCATGCAAAACTGCACATGTAAACAATCAATTCTGTTGCTAGCTTTTATAAGGGGTGTTCAATGTAAGATGTAGTAATTGTTATAACTGACTCATCATGAAATGCAGACAGTCTGTTTAGCAAGGTGGATCAGGAGATAAAGTAGGTGGCAGGGGGGGGGGGGAGGGGTGGGGGATAATGAATATTGATGAAAAGTAAGCTGACACTAATGTAAAAGTTAAGTGCCACTGTCTGTTGGCACCTTGTGTAGGCCTATTTTAAATTTTAGGCCACGATTTTAATACCTTCTAGATTTTCAGAAAAGACACTTTCCATTCTCTGCAAAGTTACATGTAAAACATTAAATTGAAAGCTACCTTTACCCACTCACTTTTTGTTGTGGAACCCTCTGCATCCCCTAGGATGCCCCCCTCCTCTCCATTGTAAGTATGTCTATATTCTAGCAGTGTCATAGAAAAAAAGAAAAGAATCAACACTCTTGCTCAGTGTAGGGAGCTATGACTTTTGGCAGTTTTGTGTGGTCTATGGTGGTACAAAGCTACTGCAATCAAAAATTCACCCTGAAATTTATATATGTACACATTGGAAAACAAGCCATAGTCCATACCACCTCAAATACTCCAAGGTCCTAATTATAATATATAATTTAATACCCCTTAAATTGACAAATTCATCCCCTACCCTGTATGTGAACTAATATGAAGTAGAGAGGGTCATTATGGTCTAAGGTGGTACAAAGCTACTGCAATCAAAAGTTCACCTTGAAATTTATACTGTATACAACATTGGAAAACAAGTCATAGTCCATACCACCTCAAATATTCCAAGGTCCTAACTATAATACTTTAAAACCCCTCAAACTGACAAATTCATCCTCTACCCTGTATGTGAACTAATATGAAGTATGAGAGGGTCATTCTGACACAATATCACTTTAATGTCCTTTCTTTACTGTCCCGAACAATGACATTTAGTGTCCTTGCTCAAACACCTACACATTGAAATGACTCAATGAATTCTGAGTACAATATAAAACTGACCTATACTCTGTACCTGTCCATGATATCTCTATGAAGAGGGCCAGTGTGAGATAGCAAACATCAAATAGGAAGGAAATGACGGGTAACTTTTAAAATGGTTAATTTGCCAAACCAGGCACAACTTTATCCCTAAACCCATACATAGATACCCTGGTATGCAGAAATACTAATGTCAAAGAAAAATGATGACACAGTCCAGCATTTTAAAACAAGTGCCATATGTAAATCTGTAGAAATCTTGATAGTTGTGACTTTTTCAATTCATAGTACAGACTGGAGGCAATAGAGGGCAAGAAATTGACATTGAAGAACTTTCTTTTGTCCCAAAATATTTCATTTTGTCACTTACCTAGGTCACTTTGAATATGGGATTTTCAAAAACTTTTGTAAGTGAACCTATTGAAAATATCCTTTTGTTTCATGGACTCTCATGGAGTAATTGACCAATTGTCAGAGGAACAAACAAGATGACAACTACAACTGATAACAATGAATGGTGGTTCCCTTTTTCAAAGCATTGTACACAGAATACTAAAAAGAGGTACTGTGTACAAAGCACTTATAAAAAAAATAGAAAAAATGACAAGCTCAGAGGAAGTGAAAGCTGAACAAATGGACGGTATAACAAATTTCAAAGCACTGAGCATTTAATTTACAGAAGGGATGAGAAGTGAGAAGGTATGAGGGAAGGAAAGGGGGGGGGGAGGAAACATGGCTAAAGAAAGGCTGCTAGTAGAGCTGTGGTTACCATATCTAACACTAGTGGCGGTTACATTATATCCAGAGTTAAAGGTAATTCAGAAAAAAAACTACCTCCAACATTTTTTTACTAAACAATACACAGAGGCACGAGAAATGTAGAAAAGACTATTAGTTACTTAAAACTGAAGTTTACTGCTACTAATGCAGAATAGTCCATAGTTCATGGCTATCCAATTTTTAAAGATAATTACAGGGACCCACAGTTAAACTGATTTCCTGGTTAAAATAGCATGGCAAATCATAACAACTGTACACATGGGATAAACTGATCAGGGACCATGTGCACATTCATTAAATGCCAACATTCAAAGGTTACATCAATCTGGGAGGTACATGGTACCATGCACACCCTGTTTCTAGCATATCTACAACTGCCATGAATTATGTTAGGTTTATTTATAACATAATCAACAAGAAGGTATGTAACAGCTTCCCAAGTGCCCTCTTAAACTTTTTAGATGTGGAAAAGTCAACTACTGTACCTCATGGACCAGCAATTGAAGTTGCCATTGAAGTTTATATTAATGATGCATTGATGCAATCATATGACTTTCCTAGAGTCTAGCTTCACTATACTACACAACCCAACCATTCCTTCATTTCTTCATGAGTTGCAACTGTCAGTACACCTAGCTGAGTCTTTTAAACTTTAGCTATTAATGTTATAATTAATGATGCCATCAACAATGACTATCTTATTAATCTGAGCATAATTCAGTCATTCCAATTTAAGACTTGGAAGTTAGTTAAGTACAGCTACCAAGCAACAGTCCTGGTTGGACACTTCTATGCCTGCAAGAATGTCTTTCAGATAGTCTGTTTCCTTATCATAATTTTCATGTGCAC
Source organism: Holothuria glaberrima (assembly GCA_009936505.3). Taxonomy (NCBI): domain Eukaryota; kingdom Metazoa; phylum Echinodermata; class Holothuroidea; order Aspidochirotida; family Holothuriidae; genus Holothuria; species Holothuria glaberrima. The sequence continues at coordinate 6,530 of WURT03139284.1, read as the reverse complement.
AAAATGTGTGTGTTGAGGAGGGGTAAAAGTTACCGTCATAGCAGGTATCCAATATGTTCTCCTCTTTTGACATACATACTCTAACACCTGTGAACAATAACAGAGATCATCCAATTTCGCTATATTCATGAGCCCAATTTGATGTTACCTCTCGGCTGTTGATTGGTTTCAATATATGAATATTCATGTAGGACGAGAAGTCTTCACCTGCAACGTTCACTTTTACACAGTAAGTCAAGGGACTACATTGTGTGAAAGCTCTTGAAGGGAACAAAATCACACACTATAGAAACCCCATTGTCGTTCGAAACAGCATGGTAATCAGACTTGCTTTAGTCGTTTTTTCGTTGAATATTTATAATTTTTTTTTGTTGTGATCATACATATGGATATTTAATAGCGTACAGTTTTCATGCAATTTGACGAAGAATTCTTGCAAAAGTTCGCGGACGTTGGTATTGGGAGTGCAGTCAGTGTGGCTGCAGTAGCAATACACGTCCGGAAGGATCCTTCTACACTTTTTTAAAGGCAATAGGCAGTCGCCCCAAAATTTGCTTTGAAAAATCAGCAAACTCTTGCAAATCTCCTCTTATTGCATTAACTTACCGCTATACAAGCACCTCTGAAGCCATTTTGAACATAACTATATAATTAGGTAAAGCAAGGTGAAGTTCTCTTTGAATTTCACAATTCATTAACAAAACTACTGTCACATGATCAAAATAGGCCATTCATGAACTTGAGTGACAGGCCATACTAACTCTGATTGGAGTGACTGCATTTCCCCTTTTTAGTGCTTCAAAGTACTGTCTGAGAGGGGGAAGGGAGTTGAAAGCAAGAGTACCTTTTGTACTCTTGCACTCTTGCAAAAAACATGAAAAAACTTGGACAGCTCCTAACACAGCACTATATATGAAGGCTACTGCATTTTATCCATGCTAGTTAGCAGTGCAGTGCCAATACTGCTATTTGATATTCCTATATTGTGGCATGCAGTGACCAATACGGAGTGTGACTTCCTTGAAATAATAGCATTTCAATATTATGTCAGAGCTTACAATATTACTGTACATAAGTCAGTCGCATACACTTGTACAGATGCTTGATGATTTGCTAAATTAACAATTACAATTTGGTCTGACACTATATACAGAAGCCTGAGGGGTATGTAAAATGCATTTTAATAAATGCGGTTATTAATTAATAACACAGACAATTAAAAATTCTTCAGTATCCATAAAACTTGAACAACATTTTTTTTTTTTCAAGTGTATTACTGTTGACAACACTTTGTAAGGCATTCAAAACTATTACACAATTTACAACTGTAGCAATTGATGGCTCAAGTAGCAATTGAAATTCAGTATAAAATTTGTACCCTGCATTTTTAGTGGAAAGCATGAATACAGCGAATACAACAATGCTTAGGCAAATTTTGAGTATCAGGGATGACTAGCATTTTTGTAAGAATATCTAGTAATGTATGGAACACAACTGTCTTGGAATGGTTTTTAATTTAGTTTAGCAAGTACAGACTAACAAAACAAAAATTGAAATGCCTGTAGGTTCTGACTATGAATGTTGAAATACAAACCATTACTTCACAACACAGCGTGCAGATTATACTATAGTTACTTTGACAGCAGGCATGAACTGAATTGTGTAGATTTTGAAAATTTACTAGTGTATGACTATGCTTCCCAATCTAAAAGTTATCTCTAGATAATCTGTCACAATTAAAAGTTGTTCCAAAATATCTTCAAAAACCATATTGAACTACAAATGTAATTAACACATTAATTTACTTGCTTTATTCCACCTTGCACCTCCTTTGCTTACCTTACAGCTGTACCCAGTGACAGATCCAGGAGAGGAGCAGGGGAGTTAGAGGATGAAACCCCAAATTTGGACTATACATTCTCCAACCCTCCCTTTTTCCTGAATTAGACCCTAGCCATTCCTGTTCCTACTGTAATATCCTGTGTCATCCCCCTCCAGCACCTGTTCTCCAAGCAGTTTGGAAATTTTCCAGTGCAAATTTGCAAATTAATGTAGAGTTTTTAGACAAATTCTACAGAAAGCACACTAGACTTGTAAATTGGCGGGTATGATTTGCTAACTCATAGTTACATGCAGCCACCACATTAAACAAGCCAAAGTCATGTTTGTCAACAAATATAGCATATTATCTGTGCTTGTGTGCCTAGCTGTTGTATACTCTAACACAACTGCTTCATAAACTTATAAAGCTGATCTCCCACACACCACTTCAGTAATTGCATTTTGACCATGAATCTTTTAGCAAAATGTAATCTAAGGCTATATAACATACCTTCATAAATTGTGGTGCACTTTCACTGTTTTGCACAAAATAATATGATCCATCTCCTCATTCATCACTAATTTCAAGGTAAGCTTGCTGGAGAACTTATTAATTTCACAGTCACTCAACCATCTCCAAAAACCCACACAGATGACTAACTCTGATAAATACCAAGTTTATCAACAATTTCCCAATGAGAGGCAAGTGTTAAAAATTTGATAATTAAACAGACTAGTATGGTAAGGTGTCACGAACAGCCACAAAAGCAAACTGCCCGCATAAATATGAACATGTTTTTTCATGTAACAACTTAAAAATTCCATTTCAAGAAAATTTGTGTTTTTTCAGGAAAAGTTACGAACTGTTCATACAGACTTACCTTTAATCAACACCAAAGTGTCAGATATCTACAGTATTACTGCCACGAATGCAGGGCTTATACTTGTTTAAATTTTGAACAATACATATATTCTTGAACTCGGTGTAATTTTTGTCTTAGACAAATAATTTCCTGCCAGGCATCCACACTTATTAACTGAAAATCAAGATACACACAGCTCTCATTGTAAGTATATGCTGTTGCATCGTAGGATATGTACAGACCTACATGGAACTTCTTCAGTCTGCAACAAAAGGAGCAGTTGTTATAATGGGTAATTTACCCACAATGCAACTACTCTGAGGGCAAGAATCGCAACCTTACACTCTATAACCATAAATGCTATATAAAATAATCTTATTTTCTCCCCTACAGCTTACCTCCAAAACACCTCCATCTATATAAATTTCTTCCCTAATAATATAATGCTACCCCTTTGGGTGTCAATGTTCATTTAAACTTTTCCAAAAGTACAACCCAATACTACTGCTAACAAGAGTGTAGACTGTCATATTTTACATTTTTAACCTGGTACATACTTTTGATGACAGATATCGGTAGATATATATTATATCTAAAAAGTCTACTTACCCAGCACTCCAATACTGCTGAGCAGATATTACACCCACATACCAACATGAATTACCTACCAGCAGATAACTCCACTTGGCAGGTGACCTCAGCTCAAATACCAGCTTACACCAAACCATACAGCTTAAATGAAACTTTCTTTCTGGGATTCTCCTAATATATCCTTAGCAAGAGGACACACACGCCACTACAGTCACTAAGGATGTGACGAAATCATACTTCCTAACAGCAGCCAGCTTGCGTAAACATCCTTTTCAGTAGTAGCACACTGGCGCTGTGGCCTGTGCTGACCCAGCGAGGGGTGCTTTGTCCTGTGAAGCCTTCAAAAACTATTTACTGATAACGATCACAGCCAGAAATCATTTCCTCTGAGCAAAGAAAACCACCAAGCCTGTGTTGAAGAGTCCACCATATGATATGAGGTAATGAGGGTTGAAGCTTCCCTGCCTCTCTCGTGATGAAGGGTTTTTACCTTCATGCATCAGCAGTCAGTACCAGAGACAGCGAGAGGCAGATTGCATGATGTTATGAGAAGCTGATGGTTGCAAGATAACTTTGAACAGTTTTTAATGAAGCAGGAGTGTAATAAAATATGCAAATGGATAGTCGCACTCCAATGAATCTAGTAACATGATGTGACATGTGTCTCTGATGGTTTGCGATGGAATGATTTAAATGAAACTAAATCTCATGAGAAAATTTGGTGGCATATAAATTAAAATGAGAATTTAACTCCATCATATTAACATTATCATGATGGAATGGTTTACTGTTCGCATGAAAAAAAATGTGCACAGTACAGCAGAGAAATATGAAACTCATTCCAAAAAGCTATGGGCAGATGGTGAATGTTGAACAAGAAAACTAATTTCTCCTCTAAATATGTTTCTGGAATTCTGTACTTGTGCATGTCATGATCAGTCAAAGTTATTTTGGATATCATCTCAGAAAAACAATGTTGTACTTCCCTTACAAATTTTGTGAAGTATGTACTTTTAGTAAAATTTTCCTTGACAGGGTATGTTGGAAGAAGGGGGGGGGGCAGTCAAAAGTGAGAGGGGGAAGGGCAGAGGAATTTTTGCATTTACCTGAACCAATTTTCCTTATCCTCTTAACATTCTTCTCTTTCAAAAATATGCACAATATGTTTTTACTCAAACTACCTGGGGTAAAGGCAGAATTATATGATATTTTAAAGAAGTGTGACAAGGTACACTGATGTCTTAACTACTACATGAAGACCTTGACTACTGCTGATTTTCTTCATATGGTGAGTAGTGACCCTGCTTTGACCTCTACTTCCTCCCCTGCTGGTAATTAAATGATCCTTCCCCACTCCCCCTATGATGACCTAATCATACTAATAAGGACAAGGTGTCTTGTGAGGATCCACTCACAGCTTTCAAAACTGTACGGAATACATGCAAGGGCATATATCTGTGGAATACTTGAGGAACTGGAGTACATAAGATTATAATTAATCCTAACAATGAGCCTCATTATGTGATATCGCCCTTACTCAAATCGCCTACCACTGATCAGTGCAAAACCCGACCTCTGGTCGGAAAGTCGGGATTTTACTTGATGTTAGCACCAACAGATTATAGCCTAAATTTTTGAAAAATCAATAAAATATGACATGACCTGGTAAGTGCCCCAGTAGCTATATCTTTAGGTGCAAGCATCAAGTAAAATCCCAACTTTTTGGTCATAGGTCGGGTTTTGTACTGTTTGGTAGTAGGCGATTTGAGTAAGGGGGATATCATGTAATGTATAATACAGGTCCATGTTTTTCCTTTCTTGACCCTGTTTTGACAGGGAACTGGGGTTGGCAAATACCTGGTTTATTGATTCTGAGATGCATGGTCACAGCTGAAGGAAATCCAAATAGACCCTTTCCAAATAGCAATATACAAATGATTATGGGATAGAATTTTGGAACAGGTGTCACTTTGTCTGGGGCATATTTAACACTATGACCAAAAATGAAGCATACCAAAATTCTATCCCATAATCTTTTGTGATTGCTAATAGGAAATAGGTCTATGAAAAGGGGTTCTCTTTCTGTTGCTGTACCATGTACTGCTTTAGTTGTTACTTCTTACAAATGGAATTTCAATTTCATTTATTTTTAGTAACCTTAATTACCCCATTTGGAGAAACAGAATTGTGCACATGGCAATTAAGCTTGGCTTTTATCATACTCAGTTAAAGAAAATTAAGGAAATGTAAAATCCTCTTCAAAGACTTTGATCCTAGACAGTCAAAGAGATATGGGGGGGGAGAGGCTTGGACTTCAACTACCCTACCCCCTCCCCATTCTGGCAGAGAATTTGCCATTTTTGAGGCAAAATATATAATGCTTTATATTTTCGGACACAAAATGATGCAGCACCCCCAACCGGAAAGAGTCCTGCACACATAATCATCTCAGACCTTCTCCCCTCCCCCATTTCCTCCAACCTTCTGGTGTTTGTGACAGCTTCAGCATTCACCTAGCCTGCTCTTAACCCCTTCTCCACCCTATCCCAACAACATGATTATCCCAAGGTTCCAATAAATCTGTTTTAACCTATTTTCATCCACATTTACAGCAACCACACAAACCTTTCATATCTAAACATAGATAGTAACCCAGCCAGTAACTGCTCTGTAAGTCTTCCAATAAAGGATTCAGGCTAATTATCCTCCCAGGTGGGTCAAAGGAACAAAAGTGACTCGGAACGAGGAAGCTAAAACTTAAAAGGTTTTATCCTTCCCATTTCTATACCATTTTCCTGTCCTCTTGAATATCTGGACTACAATGACGACAGGATCAGACAACAATTAAGACAAAGAGTTTAATCTTCTTTGTCTATCTATAAATCCTAATGCATGTGGAAGTATCACTTCCTTCATAACAGACTCAGGAATCATTCATTTAAGAGAGGTCTTCACACTTTTTGTTATTTGATTTTCAGAGGTCAGTCAAAGGTCATCAAACCAAGATTATGTGATTCCTTTTCATGCATCTCATAAATGCAGTATCCCCTCATGAAAAAATGTGTTTTTTAAAGGGATTTTCCAGAGACAAAATTCAGTAAGTTAAAAAGGTGCAGAAAATTTTTCTCTTTAAGGAGGTGAAAACAGCATCTCAATAGCTTGCAGCATTTGAAAGATTCAAATTTTCAAAGAAATGCAATTTTTTCTCAAGATGAAGTGCATTATGGGAAATCTGTGATGTCATCGTGGCACATT
>WURT03139273.1:0-11272 GCA_009936505.3 Holothuria glaberrima | reverse complement strand
TATATATATAGGCTCTCATGATAAAATGTTCATACCTATAGGCAATTTGTGTAGAGATTTTCTGGAAAGGTCAATTCCCCATGACTTGGACTGCATGTAAAAGGGACAGGAGGGGAGGAATGGAAAACATGGGGGGGGGGGGCTGAGTGTCAGCAAGACTATCTAATTTTTGGCTTGTGTTCGAAGCTGCATACACCCAGCCTATGGTAAATTGTGCATTGGACCGATCAAGAATATGTTCAGCAACCACTTCGAAATTCTCCCCGCGGTCCCCAATTTCTTGGTGCACTTGGCAAATATTGGGGCTGAACATAACTTTAGCCCCCACTTTTTCCCGTTGGGGGCTGAGACCCCTAAGCCACCCCTCAGTTCCGCCGCCACTGGAAAGGGGTACCAAGTGTAAGTTATCCCGTGCAGATCTACAGATCTTACCTTAATTACTCAGGGTTGATTAAATCTCGTGAAACAATTAGCTCAAAAATATTGATTCAATTGGTGGACTGAATTTATTATTAATGAGGCCTGCATATTTAACGACACCAAAAGACACAAACATAAGCGTAATTACTGATCTACATGTTGCACATTTACAATGGTTTGTTCGTTTTAGTGCACAAACAGATAATGACTTGCACGGTAACTACGACATAAACATATACAAAATAACTTCACATTTCGGTTGAGTAGGGCAACTATTTGAAACAGACCAATACCACAAAATGAGCTCGGAATGAGACATTCGATATGTTACTCCTTTCCCACTGGAATCAACAAAAAGCAAATCGTAAGCGGTAAAATTTAAATCTTTTGCTTGATTTGTCAGGCTACCCACTGTTCATGCTACTAAACACACTTTGATACTCAAGTTTTGCAAACCACACCTTTGTCGAATATTAAGGAAAAGCAACTCCATAGTAATATGTCTGTTCTTAGACCTCTCGATGAGTTCTCGTTGTCTGTGTTGGCTGTTGTTGGCAAGGTCCGATTTGGCATGAGTATATCCCCTCTCCTTTCTCAAAAGCGAGAAACGTCATCGATTTGTTTAAAGCGTTTTGTTGAATACTTTAAACAACTCATTGTGCATAATTGATCCATATGCTGAAAATTAATTGCAGTTTTTGTGTCTTTAGCAGGAGGCTTACATTTGCATTGCTTTTAGAGGTACAGGTCAAGAAGAATTGGACACCACTCAAATTCCTTTCGGTCAAAATGTTAATAAGGGGATGCAAAGAACCGTTTTAAAGTCACAAATATAGCACAGCTGGTCTTGAAAAAGCCGCTCCCGTACTTGCCGTTGGCGAGTAAAATTTCCTTCATGCGACATTTACTGACCACTAGACGACACTGGACTTTCGATGCCACTGTACAAATGGCGAGTTGCTTGTAAAATATTTGTCGAGGAGGCTGTGTTGCGTAAAATCGGATAAATGACATTTTCCAGTTCCCACTGAACTCCAACTTGTTATGGCTGAATTGCAAAATACTACCACAGTAAAAAAGTACACGAGACGGTTCAGTCGTCTACAATAGCCAATGAGATGTAATATTCCAGTTGACTTTAGATTCTATATCCGAGGTTCTGAATGAATTTTTCATGTATGTGAACAAGAGGTAACACTTTGTTAACAAGATTGACAAAACTTAGTTGATATTATGTTAACAACCGTTGGGATCATTTTCATCCTAGTTTTAAAATCTGTAGAAAAGGTGTAAAAACACTTAATGCAAAAGTAGCTCAATGATTTTTACTGTAAGAAAGTCCGATATAACAACAGCACAATTCTGAGAAAACTTCAAGATTTTTTTAAAGCCATCAGTCATTTCACGAGGAATAACTAAATCATTAGGGCGCCCTATATTGCTAATTATACGTTTAAAGTATGAGTGACACGCGTCAACTTGTGCGAAGGTCCTCGGAATAGTTCACCTTCACGAAACTAAGTCGAATAAGTAAAACATCTGAATACACATAATACATATGCACGTCATGATAGGTCTACATCTACCATAAAGATCGAATACATCCAAACTAAATTGAAATTCACCGATGCGAGATAAACCTAATTGCCACAAATGTAACGCACACTCAGCTCAGTATTCATTAGATGACTGTTTACAACATGCATGAGCAAATCGAATGATCAGTATCATCTTGAAACTGTACTCTTCTTAGCAGTTGGTCATCTCGGGTCCAGGAACTGCGAAAAGGAATTAAACGTTTTCTTAAAAAGTGAACAGAAGTTACTTAACTTTTTTTGTTTAATGCACTCGTCAAAAGATTGTTCGTAATCTGGAAGTTGAAACTACCGAATCTCGTTGTACCTCACTAATTAGAATCTTAAATGAAGTATCGAAAGACAAATATAACATTCATAAATTTAACAGTTTATTAGCGCAAGACAGGGTTGTATTGCCCATGAACAAGTTTGGTAGTTGTTCTATGTAGGTGCTTCACGAGCGTATGCCCATGCTTATTCTGTATGTTACCGTTACCGGTACTATAACTAAACTAATAAGCGATTTTTTCATGTGTTTTGCCAAAGCCCTAGACAGGTCACTGGTAGCATTGTTATTACCTGAGGGGTTTATTATGAAAGTTAAAATCGTTTCCTTAAGAAATATAGATATCAAACTGTAAACTATCTGATCAGTAATTAAGAGATAATTTATATTTTATTAACAATGACAATGCGTTACTTCAGAAACCATCAAACATTGAAGACGTATATTTTAAGAACTGTAAAAGATATTGAAATACGGATCTTCCATTGGAGGACTTAATTCTTTAACTGACAAGTGGACCAACTCTTTTTGGTGACATGTCACAAGAAATTTAAACAATGTTTTTTTTCTGTAAGTAAAATACCCACTCTTCGTTTAGCATACCAAGGTATGAAAGGTTCATTTCATTCACCCTTTTAGGGTCAACTCTTGTAATCTATGTTGAAATCAGTACAAGAACTGAGTTTATATTTTTCGTATTTCATATTTTCAGTGGAATCTGAATCTCCGTATGACACTGGTAATGTTTAGCAGTGGTGTGAAAGTAATCACCACATTCCATCGCCTGTCTCCATTGTCAAGCTTTATCTTACACCAGTCCATTGTTTATTGGCAATGAAGTCGTCAATTTGGGAGAGGTCTAACGTCTAACTCGTTTCTTGTCTTCTGATAAATTGCAAGGAGTCAGTGAATAAAGACGGTGGCATTATATGTAATAAGGCTTAACAAACTGAGGGGGTTCATTCCCCGACCGGGATAAAGTAAAGTGGTTTTCCATTCAAGAGCAGTCTACGATGGTCCCATCCATACTGGCCTTTCAAGAGAAATCAACTCTGCTCTAATTTGTTAAGTCTGTCACACACACGACCTGTAGGAGTACTTCTAAGCCATTAAGCTTCTTCCACATTGGTGGTTGCTTAACGTCTTTACAAAGAAACTGCCCTTTAAGGCCTTAAAACTGTCGGATTACAAAATGGTGAAGCATCGTGTCTGATATGATAGATTGTACCAATGAGCCTGAATAACTCTAGGATAACAGTAAGCTGAAATATCTCTTCTAACATATTCAGTTGAACCAAGGAGTCCTAACAACCAGATAACTGTAGGAATACACTTTGGTGAAACATCGCTTCTAACAATTATATTCGTCTTTCCAGACGAATTTAAGACTAAGGTTTTTTTTTTTCAATCGCATTACGGTTACATGCTATACTTCTATATGTCTGTGAAGTGTACGAAGAATGATTAAGCCGAAATTATGTCCCTCTTATTTCTATCAGATTAATTATTGAACGAGGGTGGTTTAAATCACAACGTTGAACCATCACAATGCAGTTGATATTATGATAAAAATTCCCTTCATAATGTATTGTCATACTCTACTCATTTATTAACATTTTCTGGACACCGTAAGACAACAGTTATACTCACTACAAACGCCACACATTTTTGGACAATATAAGTCAACAAACGGGAAACGTGGGTTGTGGCACCAGAATGATGGCCATCCAGGGTTAGACCCGCAGTAACGATGAGTGTCCTCACAAGATTCTGAAAAACGAGATTCGAGGAAAGAACAAAGTCATTGAATTCAGTAGAACTCAAAATTCGATATGTTACAGTCTGGTCAATTACAAGTAGGGTTCTCGTGGTATCAAACAAACAATGCAACATCCTTCCCGTTAATTTCTTTCAACAAATATATATATATATATATATATATACTTTCTTATATTGCTAAGAATAGGAGAGATGTGGTGTCTCATTTTCTTTAGTTTTAAGATGTGTTTCGGGTGAGTTGGCATAAGACATGGTTTTATCATTTCATTTTCGAATACTTTTTTGTCTAATATTTTCTTCATTTTAAGCTAATGAAACACCTTTTACGGCTCCTTGAAGACAAAGATATTTTGAAGCAATGAGCAAATAGCTTTTTTTTCTGTATTTTTTATATATATCATGTCCATTTATATCATGCCATGTCCAATTGATCAGTGGCTTTTGACCTAGTGAGCGTTTGAGATACATATTTCCGTTTCATAGTATGGATCATGCAGTACATGCTTGCTGTAAAAATGTGTACACTCTAAGAACACTTGGGTCACGAAAGAACTAAACCAACATTTTGGGTTAAATTTGACTCAATTTTGGTCAAATGAAGCCTAATATTTTTAGTCGGTTCTTTCCTGACCCAATTTTGGGTCAAATTGACCAAAGTGATTTACAGTGTTCCTTTTATGACTTAGATGCCTGAATGGCAGAATAAAAAATCGTCAGAAAGGAAAGACCTCTGTGAAAGTACGGTAATTCCAAAAGCATCATAAACAAAACTATCCATACGATACGGATATAAATTTAGCCTATGCATATTAAGCTTATCTGACGGTTCATTAGGCGTGTACTTTCCAAGTGAACATTATAAAAAATGTTGGGTAAACTTTTACCCAGTTTTGGCACGTACATCTTTTGCGGGAGTCTTAGTATGAGAACTACGGTACCTTAGCAGGTTAAAAGGGAACACTCGCTTGGAAAAAACTAGGTATTTCTTAGCTCAACTCTTTAACAGGAGGCCAGCGTTGCCAACCCGTGTTTATATGACAGTTTTAGGCATTGTATTAACTCTAGTGAAGTGAAAAAAAAAAATCTTAAATTTTCAAAACGTGCACATAACACAAATTTTGTAGTCAAAATTGTTACTTTGCTATTAAAGGATTACAAGTTAAACTTTCAAGATCGCATACTTTGGATTACATTCAGTGCATTATTTGGTGCCTTAAATAAAGTTTCTATTTGCTTTTTCATTTGACATTAGACCAACAATATCACCTGTGATATTCGCAACCATGAGGCTAGATTTTTTGCAAAAGTTATTTTTGCAAGGGGGGTTTTCTAAGCCCATGTACCGTCTCGTTGCATTATAAGTTTAGCATGCCACTTGTTGGTCCAGTTTCCAACAGCTCAACGCTAATCTTAACTTATGGATCCACTATCCAACTAAAAAGCATACAAGGGATCAGAGGAATGAGGTATACTTTAACACTTAATCACACTTACTTTCACACGTGACTCCGTGGTACCCCTCAAGGCACTCACAAGTACATGTCTGACTATTCTTCCTACCACAGTTCTGACATTCAAGCATGCACTCTGAAAAAAATGAAAATGCCGAAACTAAATAATGAGTTCATGAAGAAGTGATTTGAATTTTGTTATTGGTATAATAATTCTAGTTTTGACATAAAAAATAGGCCCATCACAGACTCTAGAAAAGGTACAATTTAGTATTTGCAATGCACACTACATTCTTTTCGGGTTGGAAATTGCTTACTTAAGTGCATACATAGCAAAGAAGAAAAATAAGGAAAAAAGTATATGTCAGTCTGAAAATACAATTTCTTCATGAAACCTCTTTTCTGGTAAAACGTAAAAAGTTTGGATAAGTAAGTATTCTAAGAAAATATGGTTGAAACTAGCAGTTGTAATATTTTACTACAGGTGGGGACGTCACAGGTAGGTCTCAATCCACGACAACCACACACTCTACACTAGCATAACAACTTTTTCACTACTCTACTCAATGTGCAGATTAATTGAATCCAGTAGAACTCAAAACTCGATATGGCACAGTCTAGACAATTATAAGCAATATTCTTGTAGTTGCGAACAAACACTGCAACGTACTTCCGTTGCTTAATACGGTTGGAACTGTAAGCTATAATCTTGATACGGATGTCGATCCACGGATTTGTAGTAACCAGACGCTAACATAGAGGCACGTTCTCTTTGGGATGCAGTGAAGCACATGGTCTGGGAGCTGGTCCCTGGAAAAGTGCGAACAGTATGTCAAAACAAAGATCATGTACGCGAACTAGCTTTCGTTAGTAGTGCTACAAGTGAAACTACTGGCGTTCAAGAGGAAATAGCGTGTCTGAGATACTTCTCAAATGCACAAGCCTAGACCTCATTCAGAAAAATTAAGTTAATACATTTAAAAAACATGTATACCCTTACAAAAGTTCCCAGCATAATTCCTATAGAGATTCTGAAGTGTAAGAAATGCTCATTTCCTGTATAGGAAGTAAGCCATTTCCAGTGGTAATTATTATATTCCTGTAAGAATTTCAACTTTCCTACAAAGCAACATAAGAACTTAAAAACAATCAGCAGCAATTTATCAAGCAGACCTTCATTTGTCATCCTGTATCTCTATTTTAATGGAATTATTTACGCATATCATATGCTTCCTCAAAGGATGAGTGACCTCTTTGAGTGTTTTGAACTTACATAGCCACGGCACCATATGTCCCCAACAGTCACTAGTGTATGCTCATAGAATTAATAGATGATGACGACAAAAACGTCCCGTCAATAAATGGAAGGGTCCCATGTGGGAAACGATTTCCTACGTAGGAAAGCAATTTCTCATATGGGAACTATTTCCTACAGGAAAACTATTTCCTACAGGACCATGCCCAAAATCCTACAGAAATCCTACATACTGATTTCCTGTAGGAAATATGTTGGGAATTTTTGTAAGGGTATGGCAGTGCGCATTCTTACACTTCTCCAACTAACAACAAAGTCGATTTAAATCTTCTGATGTGCACTGTCAGTTGATGAGTTGCCACCGCGAAGACTAAGGATTTGACGTTACTCATCACACGATGCTCTGACTGTACATGACCTCTATCACGCTTGAGTAAAAATGCACACTCCAAACACTTCGTTCCTTTCAATTAATCCACCCTGACTAAAGCTATTACATAGCATAAGTCCTTCTAACAAAAATTTTCGTGCTGAAGTTAGCTGAGTAAATCAGGCCCGTGATATTCGAAATTACTTGCTGGATAGCCTTACCGTCCGCAAGCATAAGCAATTTCCTTTACACAAATTACATATTCATCAAATGGTGAAGCACTAGTTACTTTCATGGCATCATTATAAGTTCACTTAAATGCAAATTCCGGGCAGTAATGAAATTTCTAAAGGTCACTGGTGGAGACAGGTCAGGAAGGGTGTGTGCTCTTTCCTGGTCATGAAAAGTCGCCGCATGTCTGTGAAATTTTAATGTTAAGTCGGGGAGCCCAATAGTGTAAAGAATGCAATCCCAGACGGCGACCCAGTCTATTTACTTTATTTCAAGTTAGCTATCATGGAAGGTGGCTTCCGCAATTAAAATCCAACTTTTTAAATTTAATATTTTCAAATTTGTATAGTTCTAGGTGTGCTTTGTACCCCTGCCTTTACCCTTTCCCGGTATCCTGTGGCTTTTGTAGGGGCTGTGGGTTAGGGAGCTTGCCCCCCCCCCTGTCGGGCAAATCATAGAGCCTGCCGTGTAACGATGTTGTAATAATGCAAATTAAAAAGGTTACAACTGTTTAATCAGTTTGGCTGAATTATCAGGCTACGCTACCGTTACGTTGGTCTGAAATTGGGTGTGATATCAGGTTCGAAACGTGGATATAAGTGAGCTAAGAACAAAATCGTCAACCTTCAAATATTACACCTATTTATACCAACAACTGAAGTTAATGTCTCTAAACTAATATTTCAGGCAAATTAAGAGATTTCTGAAGTCTCTAGTGTCAGAGTAACTTGCTGGTAAGTTCATCATAGCCTAAACGCTGTGTCCTATAAAACTGCTGAAGATTTTTCCCTACACGTACTGCATTATTCCATCGGTGTGGCACTCAACGTTGTCTTGCAACGAATACTAAAAGGAGCTAATAGTGAGACATAGATCGAGGATACGGCTTAAGTTCATCATATAATGGCTGAAAAAATCAAGAATAAAGAATTGCTTACAATATCTGTGGAGAAAGCAGTTTAAAAAAACTGTAATTATCAGGGAGCAAGAACAATATAAGGGGAAAAATAGTGTGGGAGAAAGCTCTACGTGAAAAGCAGAAAGACCTAAAGAGGCGGTTGAAGAATTCAGATTAGTCAACACCAAATTACAGGAGAATTTGAATTCAAAGGAACAATGTCCTGACGTAATTTTGTTCGATTTTTGGGATAAAAGAAGTCATAGAAGATACTTGAACCTAATAATCAAGCTATAACAAACGACAAGCAGAACACAGAGAAGACCAAGAGTGACATAGGTCGGTGTCACAAAGGCGCAAACAGTGTTCCAAACCCAGGGGGATTGTAGTCAAATTTGAGAGTCCGACAGGCAGTCATTTCAAGCCGATGAAAATTGAAGGGAACAGACAGCATAATTCAAGTAGACTGAATAAAAAACACATTTTACCATCTCTCTCTAGCCATCCGTTGAGAATCTTGCATTCTTATTGGTTAAATACTGACCTGTTATTCCACAACACACGGTCAGTAAACGTAAAACTGATAAAAAAAATACGTTTTTCACACATTATGGTGGTTAAAACTCACCGTATTACGTGAAGTCCGTACCACCTAAGAGTTCAAAACACCTGGACCACAGACGGTGAAATTTTGACCGAACTGAATGTTAAAGATTTTACAAAGAAGGTAACATCGACCTCAGATTGGAAAAGCTGTAGGTTTTCATCAGTTTCATTAGTATGGAGATGGTCTTAATTCACCAACACGGTCGCCAGCTAACACTCTAGGTAAACACCCAGCTACTCGAGCTACTGTACGTACTGTCAAACGCCACTCTATTATGTTTGTGAAACTCAGGACCAATCACAAAATAAAGGACCTAATTAGGTCCTTCTCTTCGTATTTGGTCCTGGCTATAAGTTCCCGTGACTGAGAGCTCGTCGACTTATTTCAATCGTGTGACTTAGTTTTATGCTAAAAGTTATTTTTGTAACTTGTAAGGAGGATTTGCTATGGGGTTACTTAAGTTACTGTTCTGCCAAATTTCTCAGCTGTACGGTCTCACATCTTTTTCACTTTTGCTTTAGCAACGCTAATTTCCGTTACAGTGTGTCCATCGATCACGACTTTATGACGTTGTATGTATACATACTGACTGTTCATTATCTTTTTCCTATACTGATGATGATGAAAAATACGTTATTTTATTAGCCAATAGGTGTGGATTAGAAAATAAGTTGCTACTTTCAAATAGATGACTTTCACAATGTAGGCAAGCATGGTTTTGATTTTTTCCACCTCACCAGTCGTAGTCTTGGTAAAAACTTTCATTATAAAACAGGTTACCTAAGAGTCGTTGGTCACAAATTTGGAGCACTAGGTTTTACTGAATCTTGGTTTCTGAAACTATTATACCTCTGTTGGGAATTGTTGCTGATTTATTAGTAGAAAACCATTGGAAAGACAAGAAAGACGGTGGTGTTGCCCTATGTATTAAAGATAAGTTTCCATTCCATTTAAGTAATAATATCTCATTCTTCAATACTGATATTGAAAGAATTTCTGTAAAAATCAATAGGCCTCATGTTCTGCACAAGTTATCATTCACCTAGCGAAGATGTTAAGCATTCAAAATTTGCATGTATAGTATTTTACGTAAAGTGTGAAGGGTCAAGGTGAGATCAATGTAGGCTAATGGGTGATTTCAACATTGATCTTAAGAAAAAATGCATCAGAGTTTTATTAACGAAATAAAGTCAGATGGTTTCCTACTACGATCTATAACACAACCTCCCAGGATGTGCAGGACGAGGGCTTTCCTTATTGATAATTTCTAAACAAATGTCAGCATTATTGATGTGAGTGTAAACATTGATATGAGCAGGATATACTTGAAAGAGATTTAAGTGATCATTTCCCATATGTATGAATTTTTTGCTTGAAACACGGCAGTCAAAGGTTCAGCCAGTTTTCAATCAAAACTTCTGTAAAGACTATCTGGGAAATTTATTTTTTGTATTTATTACACACACTGGGAGGAATTCTTTTCCACTAATTACCTTAATGCAGCTTTAATTTGTTTTCTTAATATACTTTGTGGAGCCTATGATTCTTGTTCCACCTTTTTGCAAATTGAGCGTAATAAGAAAAGGAAGAAAGGTATGCCAAACTCAATCTAGCTCGAAAAAAGACTATGCAGCAAGAGTGTTAAGTCTCCAACGAACTCAAATAAGTCACATTTTGAAGTGCAGTAACAAACTAAACAATATCATACACATTGCTTGAACTGTTGAAGGAATTATTGCCATGTATTATTTAAAGGTTAGAAAATGAAAAGGCACATGGCACAATATTAAAAAAAAATTTAGATAGAAAACATTAAACGGCAGTTTTTCAGAAACTTTGAAAGATGAAAAAGTCTCTTTACGGAACCCTGCAAAATAGCTTTTGCCTAGAACTTTTCTTCTTTTTTTAATTTCTAATTTAAAAAATCACCAGACCAATCCTTCTCCTGAGAAAAAAACAGTTTTTGCTTTTTTCTTTCCGACCTGAGAGGAGGACATTGTATACTAAATTAGCTTTGGGATGCTTATTATTATAAAGGCTGCAGGTTCCGATGGTTTACGCCAGTCAATAATCCGTACTGTGATACCATTTATAACCAAACCATTGGAACACATCGTTTATAATTCTTTAAAGCAGTGGATTTATCGTAGTGAAATGACGTTGTTCCAATCTTTAGAGAGGTCATATGGACTGCTTTGTTAACTACCGCCCTGTTTCTGTTTTACCATGTCTTTCTTATCTTCTAGAAAGGTTAGTGTTTAATCGAGTACAAAGTTTCTTTATAAAACAAAATACCTTAAACAAGTTCCATTTTCAGAATAGATTTTCCACCTCTGTCTGGACAGCTCTTTTTGCATAACTTTTTGCCAAATCTTTGACAAAATTACAGCAACCTAGT